>JARYGA010042009.1:0-32330 GCA_030545235.1 Helianthus tuberosus
TTTAAGGGTCCTGATCCTGATTTTGATTGTTCTGATAATTTTAGGGTTTGTGTAGAATCACTTGGGTGTCTTAATTATGGTTTCCTATTGGATAAAATAATAAAATAAATAGGACTTTTAATGAGGTTTGTTACATCAAGGTCCGGGTTTATATTTACAGAACGTTTTTAGGACATTTTTGTGTGAATCGTTACATTCTTCCCACCTTAATAAAAATCTCGTCCTCGAGATTTACTGAATTAAGTAGGAATACTTCTTCTTCATCTCAGATTCCAGCTTCCAAGTGTATTTGGGTTATGATATTTCTTTTAGACTTATGCCACCTTTTGGTTAATAAAAATAATATTAAGGTAGATGATACAGAATCAAAATAGTTAATTTTGTGAATACGAGTTGTACCATAAGTAGGATTCAATGATTCAACTGAATTAGTTCGAGAAATCGATGATAAACGAATGAGATGAATTAATATGATTTTCAAAGTGACTAGGTTTATGCCAAAAGATATATGATCAATAGAAAAATGAATGTGAAGGACTTTTAGAATCAATAAAATTCTTTGTCAAAAGAAAGCTTACTTTGATTGGCAACTGAGGAAGACTTTGACAGTTTCCAAATGAAATCAAAGCATGAAAAATGATTTGTCAAATATTTATGATATGAGAAAATCAAAGTGTTGAGAGGAGTGAATTGCAAAGATACACCAAAAGACAATAGAGTTAGTGTATCATTTTAGAGTTTCAAGTTGTTTTATTTGTTGAAATAATATAATAGCATACTATTAGTGACTATATTTTTCATACTATCTCATAGAAATTGAAATATAATAAGAACAAGTTATTTTGGCCTGACCAACCATTATATTATACTTTTGTAAAGCAATTGTAATATATATATTATTTGTGTCCTTATCTGAACCGTATCTTATATATCACATATAAATATTATGTAATATATATATTATTTGTTACGCATTTTTACTATATGTAAATGGTCACCACTTTTAAATAAATATTATTTTAGTAGTTTACCATACTAAGTAAAATAATTATGTAAGATATATTACAAAATACCGTAATGAAGTTATTACGTTTACAAAATATTATTTTGTAAAAGAAATCATTATTATTTATAACGTTAAATGAGAGTTGTAAATAAAGGTGTAAAAATATTTATTATACAAAATATTAGTACAAATACTTTTGTACATATATTACACTTAATGGGTCGATTCTATGGGATTACTTATTTTTATTTTGAAACCATATAACGTTGTGAATGTATTTACAAATGTTGTAAATAAGTGAAAACGGAGACTATTCTTATATATTGTTTTATGAAAATATATCTTTCTCCAATGTATATATATTTTCATATATAATTAAAATTTACTAAATACGTATGACGACTTTATATATATTAACTAGTCATTATCATGGTGGATATTGGTTAGTGCTGCCTTGTTTAAGCATAGGTGGCCAATCCATGCCTAACTAAGGCTAGGCTATCAATACCTGCCCCTGATAATACTCTAATATATTATTATTATTAATAAAATTATCAATAATAAATAACTAAACAATAACTTTTAAATAAGAGTATACCTCAACCATAGTTTTTTATATATAGATATATAATTTCTTCACCGCAATGGTTTAAAGTATAGAAACATTATATTTGTAAATTAGGTAGTTCCATATATAATCAATTAAATTTATATATAATGTATTTCGATCAACAATGATAGAGCAATAAATATTACGAAAAGTTCGATTGCTCTTGTAATAACTATTAAGAGATATACCGAAATATGAATTTGGGTATCATTATCTGAGCACATGATTGTTTTAAGATTTGCTTGTATAAAAAGTGGATTTAATATAAATAATAAATAAATAATTAAATTCCGTATATGGTGTGTGCGAATTAGATTAATGCGAGCTTCAGATTTATGAAAACGTCACCACAAGGTGATCGTGATCAAAGAAATGATTTAATGAAGTCGAGGATCACACAAGCATGTTATAGTTCAAGAGAATTGAAATGCTTGTTAGGATTATTCCGAATATAATGGTTTTAATTCATCATATGGAACCTTGCATTGAATATGTATTACAAGCAAGTTCAAACAATTGAACTCGGTTTAAACAAAATGAGTTTTAATAAGGTTGGACATGATTACAACAAAAATCATGTAAAGAAATTTGAGTTTTTCAAGAACTTCATTGACTCGATATCAAAGAGTTATCGTTTTGTAATAATGCGGATTACAGTACCAAAATCAAGTCTAACTAAAGGATATTTGAGTTTGGACAAAACGACAAATTAGAATGAAGCCCTCCAGTGGAAATTTAGAAATTAAACGAACCACATGCGCGACAAACGGTGCATGTGTAACATGTGGATTTACCAAGAAATGAAATGAATCAATATCCGCTACTATGAAATAAATTCTCCTGGTATAATGACCGTTGCGAAAGTCAACTTATTATATGCAGAAGTCAGAATTTTCAACAAAAGAAATATAAGAACTTCTATCTGGAATTTCGAGTGATAATCGTTATTAAATGACATTACCAGGGAATGTCAAATAAAATGAAATAGGGAATTTGCAAAGGTATATGACTCCTTTTGCAGTGATAATAATTATGACTCTGATTAGACTGTGCACTGATGATTGTGAAATCTTGTTACAACATACCTCAGTGAAATTTCATGTTACTTGTAGGATCATGTAGCAAAGTGCTGCTTTTAGTTCTTCTACTGACGGAATTTAACATTGGTGTCATCGTGCCCAATTTATATTTTCCAAAGATCTTGCCTCGAAAGTTGTGTGTGATATACTTCAACTTCTGTGGACTTATAATTAAATTTTCATGTGTTTTCTTGTACATTATCACAACTTTACATGCTTCTTACTTGCGTTAATAGTTTATGGTAATGTGTTAGAAATTCTTTACACTTTTGATGATATCCCAACTTAATGGGTTTCTATTGTTATTATTGTCGCTAGAGTTACTAGGCAGATAATCAAACGAAATAATGTTTGATGTCGGAAAAGAGATTCCTAATAAAGAAATCTAGACACAGATACTTGTGCTTTATTCCAAATTGTTAATCCTTATGGTTTTTGGATTTCCTTATAGATATACATATCTATTAAATCATATATTTCACATACTGAATTAAACATACCATCTATCGGTCAATGTATTTAACAGATTCATATTTCCAAAAACCAGTCAAATATCTGATCATGATACTATTTAGGAAAATCTTGTCACTCGTTTGACATATTATCTATCCTGTCTTATCCGATTCGCGCCGGAGCGGTAACCTCAGTATATCTGGACAAACTGGAGAGTCTACTACACCATACCCAATCTTGTCAGAGAAATTTTCTATTTCCCATAAATAGTATCTTTTCAAAAGTGTCTCTTTTATTAGGCTAGAATTAGGGAAATTTGTATTCCCGTAACATATTTTATTCTAGACCAATTAATATCACTAAGCAATAATTACTATTAATTCTTGCTTATTTATCATATCTTGCAATATTCTAATTACCATTCTTATGGTATATCAAAAACCCATCATACTTTATTTACTCAAGTACTTAGATTATCTCGAAGCTGATACTAAGGCATTTTTTTTTCTTAAGTTCAAGTCTAAATGCTATCATGTGTGCTACCAGTTAATAGCAATCTCCTAACTCTTTCATACAAACTTAGGTATTATTGTCATAACACCTAAAGGCTTAAAGCAGTGGCTCTGATACCACCTTCTGTCACGACCCCCGACCCACCCTGGACGGAATCGGGAGTCGCGAACAGCCCGTGGTACCGGTGATTATTTTGAAAACGTTGCAGCGGAAATTTCATCAGGACCGTGAGTTAGGAAAAATATCAGAGTTTAGAAACACCGGATTTTATTTATTAAATAAATGGGATAAACCCATGTTTTACAAAGGTAGCTTTAATTAAGATAAATTTGATTACATAAAACCATATTTCTTAATTTGATTTAATTAATAAAATAAGCCACTTCTTGATGCCTTTCAGTGCCGTATCCAACGTTTACTTCCATCTATTGTAATTGCCTGAAAAATATTTTAAAAAGGTTTTGTCAGCGGGAAATACTGAGTGAATCATTCATTTTGCATAATGATGCATAGTTATTAATTACAGCATAAGAGCGATTACAATGGCTTCTATCTTATTTTTATCTGGCGCTCTGTCACAATGGTGACAAGTCACAATGGTGACGATGGTCATACCACTATTTAGATCAATGAACCTAAATAGTGATGATTATCACTGTAGGTCAATGAACCTAACAGTGATTATCCCGAGTAGGTCAATGAACCTAACTGGGAGAAAGTAGTAATGTGCACAATACCCCACTAACCAGTAATTCAAGATATCCACGACTTAGTCCCTGTAATTATAACCTTTGAAAATAATTTGAGGTATTGTAAAATAGTTGATAAAAAGAGAATGACTCACTTTATAATCATGCAGATTCATACGGACATAATTTAGTCTACAGATAAGCCTTGATATATTGCAGATTTATACAGGCAGAGTTTAGCCTATTGATTTGACCTTGTAACCTAGTGCACACGAACTAGGTAAATAACTAATACAGCATTTACGATAACTCACGAGATTAAACCCTCACAACGAATGACAAAGTGTGATACTTAAACATCCATCGGATTCACAACGAATGACAAAGTGCAATCACTTAAACATCCATCGGAATCACGACTAATGACAAAGCATAAACCCTAATGTGGGCAGCACTTAAACATCCATTGGATAGTTCCAATCGATCGGACATTGAATCATAACAGCGATTGAGTTAATACCCTGTATCATAGCAGCACCCCCTACTAATTAGTGATCCGTGTGTGTTTGGAAGAGTAATTGGACGATTTCTCCGTGCCTGAGTTGAATTTTATCGTCGAATGAACGCAGAATTTCAAGTGCCAATGTCTGCTATTTATAGTCGAAATTTGGTCAGGCTTGCGCACCGCAACATTTAAAACCTTACGGTGCGCAACAACCCTTGCGCACCGTAACTCTTATTTCCTTACGGTGCGTAAGGAACACCTAAGCACTATAGGTTTGCCACGCGTGGGACTAGGCCTACTGAGTCGATGGATTTGATAAATTCGAATTATATAACGAGTTATATGGATAATCGTTGGGTAGGAAATACCCCCCCTGAGTTTTAAGGGTCTTGATCCTGATTCTGATTGTTCTGATAATTTTAGAGTTTGTGTAGAATCACTTGGGTGTCTTAATTATGGTTTCCTATTGGATAAAATAATAAAATAAATAGGACTTTTAATGAGGTTTGTTACATCAAGGTCCGGGTTTATATTTACAGAACGTTTTTAGGACATTTTTGTGTGAATCGTTACACGTATTGAGGTGGGTTCAAACTTCTATGTCTGCCAAAGGCTGACATTGTCCCTTACCAAAAAGTAATACGCATCGTATAGGCCTATACGATGCGTATTGAGGGTGTCGATTTAATTTTTTAATTTTTGCAAGGTAGCTTCCTGTCACGCGGTAGCTTTTCGTCATGCGAACAAAAAAGCAGCACTTTGGACATTTGTTGGTCTTCAAACATCTAGGAAACATTATTTGAGAATACCCCTGAATTTATCGAAGCTGTAGAATGAGATCCTCCACTGTTGGGTTATCATCTTTCAACCCCATTTTCCCTAAAAAAAATTATCGATTCTGTTTTTCAACGGGGATGTAATGCAATGATTTCTCTCAATTGAATAGACAGACACTTGATTTCTCTCGTTGAAGATCAGCTCCTGTTGGTCAAAGGGGATATATTCCTTGGCCTGTATTTTGAGCTTGACGCTGCCAACAGTGTCTGAGCCTTTGACATCAAGTGGCACGATCTTACCCGTGTCGGTCTTGACTGAATTGCAATAAAAAACACACACAAAGATTCAAGTAAACTGAAGCATTAAATCAAAATAAACACACACTTATCAACATAGGGTTGAAAGAATGTAACCCGACAGTGTCCAAAGTGCTGCTTCTTTTGGTATCATTACATTTTTGTACCATTTAAGACTAACTGTAATTTGACTACAACTTTCTCTCTCAAACCTTTCTAAAAGTAGAAAAAAATAAAATATTAACAACTAACAAAGATCGAAAAACAAAAGAAGAAAGTGTTCCTCTTTATCGATTATGTTTTTCATCAGGGATGTAATGCAATGATTCCTCTCAATTGAATAGACCGACACTTGCTTCATAGGACTCACTTGAATCGTCTCGGATGTAATAACAGTACGTTTAGCATCAGTGCCTGCTTGAAAAAACTGCAATTGGAATTGATCTTGGAACAACACACTCTTGTTACCATATGACACATGATAAAAGCGCTTCTCTAGACAATCTGGGATTATGTTCCGCAAATTGGGGACCACATATTTGCTTCAAGATTTACGTCTGATGTCCAAGTTTCCCATAGTCACAAACGATTACGGTTTGTATTTCGCATAGCCACCGTTTCGGTAGTCAAAAAAGGTTGCGGTTTGCAGATTCAATCTTAATTGCTTCATTAAAATTAATAAGGCGGTCTCTTTGCTTCGTCCATTAGAACTATTTGTGTATGCATTCTGTTGGTACTGAACAACAGAATCAGGTTCTCAAAACAAGGATCGTTTTAATAGATTAAAGAGAATAAACCCTCGTTCCAACCAATTGTGGGTTAATAGATTCCGAAGCTGTTATTTCAGTTATTTCTGTTGATCCACAAATTCCAACAAATTGTGTCTAATGCAAGGATCTTCGAATGCGGTGTATACGTTAAATACCGTTCACCGCTTTTTTAGTTGCTTCTCTTGTTCCAAATGCAACTGTGAATATTGAATGTGCAAACTGAAACATCTTGACACGATATAATTGCAAGACTGTTTGTCGGGTTTCCAATGCTCACACAGTAGAAGAACCCGACACGTCTTCATGTTACGGAGAATGTTATCGAAATTGAAGATTCAATCTTCATTGGTTCATTAAAATTAACAAGGCGGTCTATTTGCTTCATCCACTAGAACTATTTGTGTATGCATTCTTTTGGTAGTTAAAGTGCTAATGAGGCGCCATTAGAAGAAGTACCCAAACACACTCTCTCTCTCTCTCTCCTTAGCTATACAACTGATTCCTCTGGGTGTCTTAAATCGGATTTTCACTTAGGGTTTTTATTATTTGATCAATGGAAGTTGAAATCGACATAAAGGACATCGTTGACTCAGTCGCAAACAAACCAAACACGATCAGGTATCGAAGAACGTGTACTTCAAAAATTCGGTTATTTTTTTTTCAACAGGGATGTAATGCAATTGGAATTGATCTTGGCACAACATACTCCTGTTACCATATTGTTCGTCCACTAGAACTATTTGTGTATGCATTCTTTTGGTAGTTAACGACTTATGTTGAAGGTATACGTCATAAAACGATTCGTATTAAACTTTGAATCAGGTTGATAATTTTAATGAAGCAATGAAGATTGAATTTGTAAACCGCATCCGTCTTCTATGATGATTCGAAACATTCCGAATAACTAGCAGAAGAACCCGACACGTCTTCTGCTAGTTACTCTTTTCAGCAGCCATTTTTCCTTTTCCTTCAATTTCGAGAACATTCTCCCTAACATGAGAAACGAAAGAGATTTCGAGCAGTTCGTCGATAACATGTGACATGTGTCTATTCCAGTGGTCCCGGTACTATTTGTGTATGCATTCTTTTGGTAGTTAATAAAACGAAAGCTATCAACGCAGGGATGGGTACAGAACCCAATATGTCTTCCTGAATCTGAAAGTTAACTTTGACTTATAAAACCCAGCTAGGGTTTCGAATGGTATCTTTGCTTCGTCCATTAGAACTATTTGTGTATGCATTCTTTTCTATAACATGATGGATGTTACACACACAGATACATAAATATCTAATTGTTTCAGATTGCTATGAATGCACAGAACGGATTTGACAACTGTGACAGCTTATTAAAAGTATAAATCACCTCCAATCATGTCTTGGTCAAATCACACACTATAAAGTTTAAACTTATCGTGTGTTGCAGTTTGGAAAGATAACCGAATAGAGATTTGAATAACAAACTGTGGAGAACTTGTTTGCGTTATCCATCAACATAAGCTAAAATACTCTAAAATTAACAAGGCGGTCTCTTTGTTGCGTACTGATTATTGAAAAGATTTGTTGAAATCGAAAAAAGAGTAAAAAAGATGAATTGAGGCGTACATTAGGAACAAGAAGTCCAACAATCCGTTCATTATATGTTGTTGTCTAAAACGATATGATTGCACGCAACGAATTTGACAACTGTGGAGCGTTGGGTATATTCGAAACCAACTAAAATACGTTGGGTATATTCAAAACCAACTAAAATACGTTGGGTATATTCAAAACCAACTAAAATACGCTAAAATTATGTTACAATACGCTAAAATTCGTTAAAATACGCTAAAATACCCTAAAATACGTTAAAATACCCTAACTTACGTTACAATACATTAACTTACGTTACAATACATTAACTTACGTTACAATACATTAACTTACGTTACAATACATTAACTTACGTTACAATACGTTAAAATACGTAAAAATACCCTAAAATAGGTTAAAATAAGCTAAAATACGTTAGAATACGCTCAAATACGTCAAAAATACTATTAAATACGCAACAACATGTTAGAATACGTCAAAATACGCAAAAATACGTCAAAGTACGCGACTAACGATATTTACACACACGTATACATATAACAAGGCACTATGGAGTCCAAGTGGATTTCAAACAAAACTGTACGTAATCATTGAATACGGTATTCGCACGCAACCGAACGGCACCGAAACGACTTATGTTGAAGGTATACGTCATAAAACGACAAAATATGCAAAAGTTCGGCAAAAAACGAGACGTATACGCGTCGAACCGAGGGAAACACGATAAAACTAAATCTGAAATAATGCCCAATACGATCGTATAGGCCTATGTCGTATCATATATCAGCTTAATACGCATCGTATAGGCCTATACGATTCGTATTAAACTTTGAATTTTCTAAAAAATACCCCTGAATTTTTCAGAAAAACAGGGGTATTTCAGTAAATTCATCGTTCAATACGCATCGTATAGGCCTATACGATGCGTATTGAACTATAAATTTCTCAAAAATGTTTTTCAAATCAAGGGTTCCATCATTACAACCACTTGTTTTCAACGGGGATGTAATGCAATGATTCCTCTCAATTGAATAGACAGGCACTTGCTTCATAGGACTCACTTGAATCGTCTCGGAAGTACTGAACAACAGAAGGATGAGATATCAGTAGTTACGAGATTATTCGAGAATTAGAAAAGGATCCTTATTTTTGTAAATCGCACAAACAAGCATGCCTTGAATGAGTCTAGAACACTCGCAATCCTCAACCGGCTTTGAAACCGGACGGAATCTACGAAGAAACTGTTCAATTTCACGGTGAGTGGAGAAATTAGCGACGGAGAAACTGTTCGACACATAAACTGTTCGATTTCACGGTGAGTGGAGAAATTACAAGTTTTCAATAAAATTTCATTCTGCTGTGAACTTGTTCTCTATGAAATGTCTCACTTAACAAGAGAAGCTACTAAAAAAGCGGTGAACGGTATTTAACGTACACACCGCATTCGAAAGATCCTTGAAGTACTGAATCAACAGAAATAACTAAAATAACAGCTTCGGAATCTATTAACCCACAATTTGTTGGAATTGGTAGACAGACACTTGCTTCATAGGACTTACTTGAATCATCTCGGAAGTACTGAACAATAGATGGATGAGATATCGGCAGTTAGCTCGAAGAAGTTTCTCTCAATCAGGTGTGCCAATAGATTCTCCCTTTTAACAATGTCCTGTTAATTGTTGGAAATTTGTGGATTTCGGTTGGTTCAGACAAACACAAATTATTTTCAAGGGGGATGTAATGCAATGATTCCTCTCAATTGAATAGATAGACACTTGCTTCATAGGACTCACTTGAATTGTCTCGGAAGTACTGAACAACAGAAGGATGAGATATCGGTAGTTATGAGATTCTTCGAGAATTAGAAAAGGAGAAAATACGGAACGGCAAGGGTAGTATGAGTCTGAGTCCATTGTGGTTCGTGTCAGGTTTGTATTTCCGATAGCCACCGTTTCCGTAGTAAAAAACGGTTGCGGTTTTCCACATTCAATCTTCATTGCTTCATTATAATTAATAATGCAGTTTCGATTGAAGATGTAATTGCAAGACTGTTTGTCGGGCTTCCAATGCTCACACAGGGTGATAAACAACGCTGATATTGAACGGATTATTGAACCAATAAAGTTATTGGACTGCCGCAGATGAAGTCAAATGTGATCAAACTTGGACATCAGACGTAAATCTTGAATAAACGGAACATAATCCCAGATTGTCTAAAGAAGCGCTTTTATCCTGTGTGATCCAGAGGTCGGTCTCGGGTGGGTATAAGATCCGTGGGCCCTATTCTCGGATTATTGAACCAAGATAGTCATTGGACTGTCGCAGATGAAGTCAAATGTGATCAAACTTGGACATCAGACGTAAATCTTGAAGAAACGGAACATAATCCCAGATTGTCTAAAGAAGCGCTTTTATCATGAGTGATCCAGAGGTCGGTCTCGGGTGGGCATAAGATCCGTGGGCTCTATTGTCAGATTATTGAACCAAGATAGTCACTGGACTGCCGCAGATGAAGTCAAATGTGATCAAACTTGGACATCAGACGTAAATCTTGAAGAAACGGAACATAATCCCAGATTGTCTAAAGAAGCGCTTTTATCATGTGTGATCCAGAGGTCGGTCTCGGGTAGGCATAAGATCCGTGGGCCCTATTGTCAGATCTGTGACTCCATGGAAGATGTGATTAAGGTAAGCGTGTCGTATCATGTGTCATAAAATGGAACATAATCCCAAATTGTCTAAAGAAGCGCTTTTATCATGAATGTTTCTAATCATCATAGAAGACGTATCGGGTGAGTTGTGGTTGATTTATAGGAGGAGGTTATGAAACGAATATATGTTTATGAGAATTTAAAGGACAATACTAATAGAGGTGCTGGTCTTTTCTCCCACTGTGAAAACTTGAAAAATCTCACCATAACACATCTAATATGACACATGATAAAAACGCTTCTTTAGGCAATCTAGGATTATGTTCCGCAAATTGGGAACCACATATTCGTGTGTAAAAGCTTGGTAAGATGAACGGATAGAGATCTGTATATACACCCTTGTTAGTTGTTTACCACCTGACACATGATAAAAGCGCTTCTTTAGACAATCTGGGATTATGTTCCGCAAATTGGGAACCACATTGTAGACTGGTGGGCTTGAATGATTTTAATAATACTTGAAAATGGAAATAATCGTGTCAAGATCTTTATCTATCATATCATCGACCAACTGCTCGAAATCCCTTTCGTTTCTCGGGTTCGCATTCGACACAACACAACAAAAAATAAATTCAAAAAAATTGTGGGCTGATATGCATCGTATAGGCCTATACGACACGTATAAAGCCCGCCGCCAGACATAACCTGCACCTGTCAGTCTGCCATGTCTTTTACTTTATTTCAATATGCATCGTATAGGCCTATACGATGCGTATTGAATTCAAAAAGTGTGTAGATAGACATGGGGTGTGTCATTAGAAAACCCCTTATGAGAATTTGTGTGTGGGCTAGTTCATGATTTGTGTAGCATTTGGGCCTGGTGTTTGGTGACATACGAATGGGCAATTAAATTTCGTGGATCTAGTGGATATATTAAGAAAAGAGGCGGCTATCAAAAGATATACTTGGACGCACGTCAGACGAAAAAAGGGATTCGAAAAATCAGTAGTTGGGAGACGATCAAGTGGGGACGCAAATCAGGGACGAAAGATAGAGAAGACAAGAAGTCAATTGGTTCGAGGGTTCAAGCCACGATCAAGATTCACATCCGGGTTTGCAATTTATTAGTGTTGAGTTTTTAATAACTTTGTGTTTTTAAACTTGATTACTATGGATTGTTTATTATTCAAGACTTGTTTCTTTTTAGTGGTTATGATTCTTGGCTAGATTTCTTGAACTACCTAGACAAGATGAATTGTTGCATAAAGTTTGGATTTTTATTATGAATTTATGATATTTATGGATTTATTTATGTATTGTAGGCGATTTGATTATTAGCTAGATGTGTATGCATACTTGATTGTGTTTGAAAATTGTTTATTGCTTTACATAATTCTTGGTGACGGTCTTTATCACATAATAGGGTTGTGTTAGGTTCTAAGATTTTGGTGAGTGTCTATATCACATAATAAATCACGAATCTTTAGGGTTGAATACGTAATAGACTTTAAAAGCAATATTCGGTAATCTTATAAAATCAAGTGTTCTACTAACTCTCAATAGCTGAAAGGTGCGAGGTTATTGTTAGGTCTAAGCGATTAAACCGTAAGGTGGGTTCTTCTTAGGAAGTAAACCTATTAGCTGCTGTCTAACAAGTCTAGTTAAGAACCCAAATTTATCCTTGACTTGAGTCCCGAAACGGAGAGAGTCTTGTAGGGTACTTTCATAAATCATTAGAGGTCCTGACAAGGAGTCTAATTTATCGGTGATTATAACAGCCTTTAGGGTTCTCTAATGTACTCTTGAGAAGGGTTAGGAGCATAGTCACATAATTTGCTAGTTGAGCCACGATCTCCGATCCAGTTCGAATGATCCCAATCTCGGTACGTTCGCGATCCCGGATTGACCCGGATCGCGATTTCGAAGTTAAAATTGGCGTTCCCAACTCATCAATTCAATTGTATTACGTGCTATCGGGATCGCGATTTACTTGAATTCCAAACGTGTATACAAATACGATGGAACGTCGAACGAAACCTGAAGATGGAAAGTGGGACATAAAAAATACAATTTCTGCCTGAAACCAGGAATAGCAGTGGTGCTTCCTCCGTTTTAAGCCTTCTAGGGTTTTAATAAGTTTAGGTGTTTTAACTTTTAGCCCCTCTATCTTTCACTAGTTCACATTTAATCCCTAAAACTTGTAAAGTTTATATAAAAAAGTGCAAAATTAGTTTGTGTATTCTAACATTTAACCCTCTCTATCTTCACTACTTCACATTTTATACTTAAACTTATAAATTTATAAAATAGCACAATGTTTAACCGGTACATCATACCACATTACATGGTACATCGTACCGGAGCGATCCAAAATGAGCCTACCCCCGACCGTACCGAATTTTAGGGACCTAGCGAATTGCGATCCCGTTCTATGTTCCCGTACCGGAGCGTACCGCGAATCATGTGACTATGGTTAGGAGGCTTAGTTGGTAACTCGAGAGGTTTAGAATCTTACGATCCCAATCCATAATAATCAACTTTCAAATAAAATCCATAACTAAAAGCAATCAGGATTCCAATCTAGGTAGTGTTTCCACCATCTGAGTAAAAGTCCCAAGTTCGTTCAGCTTTAGTTAATTTAGTTAGTTTTAGTTAATTTAGTAGTTTGTTAGAAACCCCCCCCCCCCCAAAAAAAACAACAAAACAATTATGTACAGTTAGGTTAGAAATCAGTCTAGTCAGAGTCTAGTAAACGTAGTCAGTAGAGTCTCGTGGGTTCGACACTCGGACTTACTTAAGCTATACTACATTGAACGGTACACTTGACCGGTTGTGTGGTCTAGGTTTAGAGAGTCTTGGTTATAAATTTAAAACTTAGAGAGTCGAGTTTAGGGTTTAATTTAGTTAATTTATTTAGACCACTTTTTGCACATCAAGATTTTGGTGCCATTGCCGGGGACTCTTTGGCAATTGCATTGCATTGATTACTTTGTTTGGACTTAACTGACATCATACGTGCTAGTTGCTTTTGTATATTGAGTCATAGGAGTCTAATTGTCCGTGTCTTTTGGTTTATTTATTTATTTTATTTATATTGAGTCTAGTAAATATGTGTGAAATTTGTGGAGGGCCTCACTTTACATTTAAATGCCCACAATATGAGGGGTCCTCTACAGATTATTATACTAACCCCTTTATGCAGCCGCATCAATATTCTTTGCAAGGGTATTCCACAAATACTATGGAGAGGCTTTCCCATTTTTTAGGTTCATAAAATAATTATGAGTTTCGTGCAGATGATGAAAGAATTTCAGGAGTACAAGGATCCAAGGTTTCCGAAAATGGTCGACATGCTTGAGCTAATGATCGGGATAATGGGCCCAATGAGAGAGTATGTCCTCAGCCAACAAAGGGATCCAAGGTGTGAAGAATGTGGTGGACTGCACTGGTATGAAGAATGTGCGATCGCTGCTTGGTTGGAAATGGGTTGGGAAACCGAGAGGGGAAGCAACAAATACAGTGGGACGATGATGATGATGATGAGTGGATTACAGTTCGAAGCATGAATTACGAGGCGATAGTGATCCCCGAGCTTACTGATGGGGAGACGATATGGGGAAATGCGGAGAGTAAAGAAGAAAAAGTGGAGATAGAAAGAAAAGGAGAAGAGGAGGAAGAAGTTGAGCAGCCATCTAGTGAAGATCGGATGTCCTGGGAAAATGAATTTAAGGAAGAACTAGATGGGTTGCCGGTAGATGAAAAGGTAAAGGAGTTTGATCCGGAGGGAGACCTTGCTTACTTAGAAGCTTTACTTGAAGGAAGCCCAATGACGGACATCAAACAAGAAGAAGAAGTGGTGGAAGAGGAAGAACACCATAGCTGGCCTGCGGTATTAATAATAGATGAAACTGTAGAATCGATAAAACAACAGGATATGGCAAAGAAAAGAAAGAGAAAAGATCTAAAACAAAAGAGGACCGAAGGGTTATACAAGAAGAAGAAGGAAGAGCGTTTGAATTTTAAGCACGATCAGTCTTCTCGCTACATGTCATGCATTCGGTTTCTTCCAGGTAAGTATAAATTCTGGTGGTGTCACACCCCAACCGATGGCGGAAACATCGGGGCGCGGCACTGAGCGAAACAGATTGTCCAGAAGTTTTCCATAACAATTATCATTACCAATCAATTTAAAGTAACATGTCCCATACCATGTCTCAAAAGGTAATCAAATTATTACAGACAAATCTAGTCAAATAGTTCTGTTCCGACAACTCAGATTTCTATTACAGACAATTGTTTATTATTGGTCTCTAGACCTGCCCTAGACTCAATTTCATCACCGCAAAGTAAAGCAATTAAGCATCCTAAGCACTTGTCACATACGTTAAAGTAAAGGTCAATACACATAGTGTAAAGGTGAGCAAACAAGTTTCATATGATATAATAAAGTTCGAATTCGCTTACGCATAACCAGCACGTACGCATAGTGAAATGAAGCACGTTAGTTATCGACATAGATCTATCGATACCAATGACTGCGGGTTGACTGCCCGAGGCAGTTCGCAATACATGATTACCACCGTAATCCATGCAGGTAATTGTCCTTAACAACCCCTGCGAACAGGTGCTGAGTCCAAACTATAGTACTATCGTTGCTAAGGCAGGTAGACAGCATTCCATGTGTAAACATAACAAACAAGCATTCATTAAGTCACGTATAACATGCAGTAACGGTTAGCGTTTAAATAATATTTAGTAGTGTGTTTGATTTGATTTGAATATTCGTAACGTATGTAACACCCAAAAGTGCATTAAACAAAATGGGTTCGAGTATACTCACAACGGTTGATGGATTGAAGGGAGCGCTAGAGAGTAGGGTTAGCCTGAACAGATTGATAGTATAATGATAAGCGACGCGTAAAACGATGCAAGGTGCAAGTGAGTCGGTCAGCAGTTCGATCGGATGGTGATCTGATCGGACGGCCAGTCATGCGAGTGGTAGTCCGTACGGATGGTCATCCGGTCGGATGACTGTTCGAGCGGATTGTTTCTTCCTTTGGGAAGGAGGTGTTTGTGTATGATGGCTTGACTTTTAAAGTTTTCGTTGTAGTATTTTGAAAACATAGAAGTAACTCTACCTTTCAGGTCGGTCGATCGAACGGCTGTTCGATCGGACGGCGAACCGATCGGTTAGACATTTCCTGCGAGAACAAGTTCGTAGCAGGTTGTCACCCGTTCGGATAGTTGTTCCTTCGGGTGGCATTCCTTGTGTATTGAACATGTTGAAAATTGTTTAAGTGTGGAAGTTAAATGTCTCATGATTCGAATGGCAATCCGATCGGATGGTAGTCCGATCGGACAACAATTCGTTCAACATTCAAACTTCAAATGTTCTGCAAGTTGTTCGGTTAGCAACCCGTGTG
This sequence comes from Helianthus tuberosus, assembly GCA_030545235.1. Lineage (NCBI taxonomy): Eukaryota > Viridiplantae > Streptophyta > Magnoliopsida > Asterales > Asteraceae > Helianthus > Helianthus tuberosus. The sequence goes on from JARYGA010042009.1 coordinate 16,363, forward strand.
GTTCAACATTCAAACTTCAAATGTTCTGCAAGTCCGTTCGGACGGTGGTACAATCGGACAGCACTCCGTCCTGGTCGTTCCGTCTGTCTTACACTTGGCTGTTTTGGTCGTTTGTCATTTTATCGAGATGTGTTGATATCTTGCTAACCAACAGAACCTCACCCTAAGCTTTAGTGACCCGATGGAACAGGAACCACCCAAGTTCGGTCAGTTCACCGGCTTAGGACGATTGTTCTTGGTTAACCCGGAATCGATAATCTCGTGGATAGAATACGGATCCCGAACCAACACTACCACAGTAATGAGTAGTCAGCCGGCATAAGCCCCGATTCTATCGGTTTTGAATGCATTGAGTGTAAAAGAGTTGAAAGAAAGTTAGAAGCCATCTTTCAATCCTTTTCATTGTGAATATGTTTAGATCGATGAAAGATCTTTGTTTGTTTATGTGGAAATCGGTTAGATCTAAGTTGTTCTTGGTGGATTGAGGCCAAAACATGAAGTTCTTCAAGAACACACGATGACGTCATCCTAGAACACCTTGAATCTTGATGATTTCACGGTTAAAAGTTAAGATTCAAAAGATAGAAAGGTGTAGGAGTGTGTGTAGATTAAGAAAGTACAAGATTTAGGACGAGATTTTACCGGAATTGCGAGAAATCGAAGAAAAAGCAAGGTGAAAGCGCTGGTCGGACGTCAGTTGCCAAAAGTAGAAAGTTTGAAAGTGACAAGGGGTATTTATAGGGTTACCCAAAGTGGAAAGGGGTGGAGAGGGCTGGTCGATTGGTTAGGTAGTCCGATCAAACAGCCTGACCGATCGGACAGCAGTCCGATCGAACGGCTGGTCGATCGGCCAGTCACCTGGTCGATTGGTCGCTTGGTTCGAGTGTTTGGCGTGACGAGTTCGTTGTTTCGATTGCGGTCGTGAGCGTTTCGATGCGATAGAGTTTTGATGTCCGTCGTTAAGAACATGCAAAAACCGAAATAAACTATTTAGATAGGATAAGTCGGATATCGAACCAGAGGAGGATTGTGGAAAGTGTTATAAGGTTAAGTGTTGATTAACTAAGACGAAAAAGATAAAGCTTTGTTGTGAGTTGATTGATTATCTAAAATTACAAACTAAAAAGTGAAGTTTAAATCAATAGAGAAACAATGGTTCCTCCAGATTTCAGGTTTTGCAGCCAGATTCAGTTATGTGTTTAATCGAAACACTTACATAGACATAAGTGTTGAATCTAATTAACCAATTGTGATAACCAACGACTAAGTACTCCGGTCGATACATAACGGGAGGTTATCGAATGATTCTCAATTACAATTACAAACCCTAACCCCATGTTAAATATATCCCAATTACTAGAACTCTCGGGAACTGAATGCTTAGAAATTAAGGTTTAAATAAATGCAATTGTTTACAATCAATAAATTAAATCAATGGTGAAAAGCATCGAATGCTTAGATCACCAAGTTAAAACGACTGTAGCAAACACATAGAATTGTCAAACTTACAAAAAACCCTCCATCCGGAGGAAACCATACAAAGACTAGCCGCTCATGATGGTGAGATGATCTTCGCCTGCTTGATAGACGGTTGGAATCATATTCTTGATCTTGATTATGATGCGAGAGATGATGTTGTAATATGAATTGAGAGCCCAAAAGTGAGATTGATGCTGCCAAAAATCGTCGATGGAATTCTCCTCTCCACTAGGGTTTTTTTAATACATTAAAATCCTCCAAACCTGATTCTACGTGTTTTTTTTTTCGGAACATGACCGTAAGTTACGGTCATAAGCTGTAAGCTATGGTTTATTTCTTCTGTTTCTTTTATGTTTGTTGGACCAAAAGTCAACATGCCCCATCAATTTCGTCCAACCAAATATGCACATGTAATATATTAAGAATGATATTGTTGATGTATTCCCCAAAAATTCTGCCTCCCATGTGCCTCTCTCAAAATAATAATAATCCAAGAGGATTCCCTCTGTGGCGGCCCAATCAAAAAATAAAGTCCCAAGTCCCTTCAAATGTCGGCCCACTTTGAATATGGTGACCCATATATTCACGTGAATATGGCTTCCAATCTCTGCGTCCATGTGATGATGAATATGATATTATGATGTTGACTTTGTGTTACTCATTTAATCAATTGATGATGGGCCCCCATGTGAACAACAGCCGTCAAAACTCAATTCCTTCCAAAACCTTTTATATGTTGCGTCAAGCCCAAGAAGTCCTCTAGCAGCTCCCATGTGCGGCCCACTATGTCTCGAAGTCTGCCTCTTTTTATTCAAAGTTGCTGTCCACAAGAGTCCAATCCTGTGCGTGTATATCGTGTCCAAGCCTATTAAATTCCAATCATCAAGGCAACCTGCGCCGTCTTGTACGACATCTCGTAGGCTACGCTTGCAAAACATAAGTTACGTTTTGTCTTTTCTGTTCACTTGATGCTTTTTCAGCCGTAACTTACGTTGCCAAACCATAAGCTACGTTCAACTCCATTCACGCACATTTTTCTTATATATTCAAGTTATTTCTTGACCCGAACAAGTTCCAAATAACGTGATATCTCTTTAATAATAATCCGTGCTCGTCCCGTTTCATCACTACGCTCTCTAACTCCGTTGTATTACGTGTTTTACCTGTAAAACCACAAACTTACGTAGTTAACATATTCAAAGCATATAATTACGTAAACGACAGTAAATCACACAAGATAAGCATGTTAACACTTGGGTTTCACACTCTCCATCACATTCCCACACTTGCATTTGCTTGTCCCCAAGCAAACCAACTAGAACTATTCACCACAGCAACAACACTTTTAAACCCCTTAACCGATTCAACCTGTCCAGTCCCAAGTCATACCCTTCCCATAGACTCACACAATCGAGATTGACAGTCTGACAAGTAAATGATGCAATTTCAAAAACTTAAGACTTGTCTATCTAAAACTAACATGTTTATAATTAGACATGCTACACACCCCTCACAATATACTCTCCTCTCGGGTTAATATCTAGACTAGCGTGTAATGTGCTAGTATATAAAACACTCCAAAAAGCAAACATGAAATCATGTGATCATAAGCTTGTATGACAATCACACCTCCACTGTATCAAATAACGTAACACATATCAAAAGGACTTTTCGGGTTTTGGGTTAAGGGTAAAGGTAGGGATTTTTTTTTCTAATTGGCTCACAAACAATAACCAAACCGTGATAACTTATTCAAACACAACTTATACTTTTGGGTTGGTTTCTACCCAAGAACATAGACGATATTCACAATACTTCTATTTTTGTTCTTTTCTTTTTTTTTCACATATTTTTCTATTTTTCTCTTTTTTTTCTTTTTTTTCATTGCAATATAATCACGGTCAGTTTTTCACAATAGACAATGGGCGAACAAACGAAAGGTAGTTAAGCTCAACAGGGCTACTAAGGGAAATTGGTGAATAACACAAAAGAAGCACAAACATAAAGGGTGTAACGGAAAATCCTAATGCCTTTATCATATATATGCACATGTCAAACCCACAGTCTCAGCATGCATCGAATCATACAAGTTCTAACACAGAAAAACACGTAGCTTGCACTCAACAAATGAATTCATCATATAATGTATCCTATCCGTCTACAGGCTCAAGATCTCACCAAGAAAAGGAAAAAAGGTTGACGACATGTAGCATATGCAATTAAAACATGTTACTCCTAGTTAGGCATCTCTTCTCAACTATTTTCTAAAACTTGTCAGAAATACTCTCATGAAACTTAAAGGGACAACCATGACTAGGGATCTAAGTTAGTTTAATATCAGTAGGAACCCTTTAGCGACTGAAAATGTTGGTTTTCATGTAGTTCAAGCATACTTGAGACACAAAAATTTTTAAAAATTTTCAATTTTTTCCAATTTCAACCAATTCAAGCATTTAAGATCAACATTTATAACAACCCTCTCTCGAGTTACCGCATCCCCACACTTGGGATACATTGTCCCTAATGTATGGTGCAATTTATAATCTAGACTCGAGAGATACCACCCACAAACCATGAACGACTAACAACCACTCGACTCACACAAAGAAACCACTCCCAACACAAAAATTCACACCACCAAATGCACGAAAACAAATAAAACACAAGATAGATAAACACATGCACCTGATCAGAAAACAAGTGAGTGTTTGTAGTGGTGTAGCTTCTATGATCTAACCGGAATATACGCCCTTCCTAGATTCTTTGAGATCTCACCGGGTATGTTGCCAAACATCCCCACACTTGATTCATTGCATCCATGAAGATGGTGTGACAACTGCACTCTGTAATCGATGTACGATGTAAAACAATGATGATTATTAATAAAACAATGTGATTTGGTGTTACTATATGTGTTTTGATGTTATTATGTGTGTATTTGTGTTTGGTGATTTTTCAATTCGATTTGATTCCGATTTCAAGCTTTAAATCGCTTTCAGGAAGGTTATACGCGCACTGATGCGTAAATATAACCAGTTTAATGCGAAAAACACTCCGGAATAGTGACATAGGCTTAACATACCCTAAACAACCTCCACATAACTTAGAAATAAGTTTTGGATGGTTTGGTGTGTTGAAATCAAGTTTGTTCGATCGCAGGGACTATTTGTGTCAAACTACGAAACTATACCGATTTGTATAGTAACGAACATTCCGGAAATTGATCATAAGTTAAACATACCCTAAATATCCTTTACATAGCTTAGAAATAGGCTTTGATGGGTTCGGTATGCTAAAATAAACTTTATTGATCAATAGGGACTAAAAGCGTCAAAAAGTGCACAAGTTTGCATTTTCGCGCATATCTCACGTTCTGAATATATCCGGACATCCAAAAATTTATGAAATCAATAAAATATTTTATTTTAGTGATTGGGATGCTAAAACTTCATTCGTTTCGCAATTTGGATCGTTTTTGCATTCGTTACGACTTCCGTCGTAATTAACCGAACAACGCAACCGTACGGCCAAACGAACCGAAACCCGAGATGTTTTCAAGCATATTTCATGTTCCCTATGTTTTAACATCATTGTGGAGCTTGAAAATGGGTTTGACGGGTGTTAGAAGTGTCGATACGCAACGAAACATGGTGCAGGGGCTAAACTGTAATTTAGTGAAACTGGCTGGTCTGCAGGTCCCTTACGGACTGTATGGGCCATAGCTTACGGTCCGTAAGCCTTCCCCAGAACCACAGAATTGCAGAAACAATGAATCTGGCCTATTCCACCTGCTCAAATGGTTTTTACCCCTTGAATTACACACTATGGGCTGGTATTTGATGTCCCCATGGTATTCAAAACCTTGTGCCCAAATGTAAGGCCAAGATCATTCCCTTTTCTCCAAGAAATGATCCTAATGGTTGTGAAATTAATATAAATAGCAAGGACCTATTGCTCATTTCTCACACTTGAATCTGAAATCAGCTCTAAGTTGGGGTGTTTGCACTTCATACCTCAGCTATTTTAGATCAAACATCCTTCTTGGACCCTTTGTAAGTCCTCCTCTTGCTTGTTCTTGAGTTTCAAGCATCAAAGTCAAACAAGTTTGACTTTCATCTTTGACCAGTCAATGGTCAACACAAAGTTCCGTTGAACTTTGCAACGTGAGCGTAATCACGATGGTTATAGTCCCTTGTGACTATACCTACTGATTACCACGTTGACTAGGCGTAGTGACGAGTCGTAGTTTCGGCCAAAATGCGTGTTTATACGTATTTTGTAACCAAACTAATCTAGGGTATCAAAACCGTTTGTTTTGATATCAAAACCTGTTTTCTAACTTAACTAAACATGTTCTAGCATGTTTAGCTCGTCACTTTTAGTTTGGTGCTTGTGTAGAGTCGTAAGTCAAGCGGACTAAACACCCGCTTAGACTTTCGAACTTGACCCGTTTGGTCGATCATTAGGATCCGACCAAACATGTTTAGTGACCATAGTAGCATAGGGAATAACCTTTCGAGGTTATACCTTATGGTCACTAAGGTTTGATTAGTTGTATGATAAGTAGTTTATATGCCTTAGGTAAATGACCAAAATGCCCTTTTCATGCATAATTGGTAATTAAGCATATGTAACATAAAATTTTGTCACATAACTGACTATGCAACATATTTAAACATGTTTAGGCATATAACACTTGTCATAGGACTAGTTAGACGTCTCGAATGCGCTTTTGCGCGCACGACGCGTTAAAGTAGCGTAAGCTACCTTAATGGGTCGCAACGGGTCGAAAGCACTTAGGTTAGGTTCCGATTTAGGATGTAGGCTTTGTTAAACCATATCACATGAGTTCCAACACTCATTTGGTTTACAAGACCTCATCCTATCCGATCTTCCGATTTAGGTGTCTATTGTTGACTAGTGATTCGATTACTAGGTGCTGTTTGATTTCTCTGGTTTGCTCAAGTTTGTTGAAGTTTTATTGATTGAGGATACTTTGCACTCCATGTGAGTACATAGTTCCCCTATTTTACTGTTTTCAATTGTTTTGGGGTGATTCATATGTGCTAAATGTTTTCAAGGTTTTAACGATGGTTTTCAAAACGATTTTCGATATTATAATGATGATTTCAAAAAGGATTAAGATGGTTTATACTAAACTAATAACGATTTCAATAAAGTGAATAAACTAGTTGGTTGTATTTACATAACGAATGGCATTCATTAGCATTGATCAAGCCGACCAGTATTAGCTTATGGTACCATAGGATCTGACAAATCCCATTATCGTACTGCACCCATGGTTATGTGTGGGTTAGGTGGGTAATGACTGAATCTGAATGTTAATTTACCCTTTGGTGGTTTATTAATGCGAGAGCGAGATAGTCGAGTCACGAAGGTTTGAATGTTATTAGCGAGGCAACCATAAATAGTTTTCACACTTAAAACAAGGATGATTTAAACGATTTAAACGAATTAACGATTTGGGAACGATTCATACAAGATTAAACGAGTTGGATAAACGATTGGTTCTTGGTTAAGTGTTTAGATAACGGGACGGGGGTAATGTGGTGAAAACATGGTAGATACGCCGCTGGTACTTCTTATATATAAGTGTTTTCATCGTATTACATACCGTGGCGTTATTTAGTTCACTTGGGTAAACGATTTTGAAACGATGTCACACAAACGAGGTTTTCGAAATGATATAAACCATACGATTTTTATTAACAAGATTTATTAACGAGATGTTTTACAAATTGCTTTACTAAAACAAATGTTTTTGGGTTAAGAATCATGGCTACGAGGTTTTATAAACTATAGCCCGCTTGATTTGAGTTGGTTAATTAAGTTGCAATATTATACTCTTTTCAAAACAAGATTTTTAATAAAGTATTGCAACATTTAAACTAGCCATGAATCCGACACTCCTATAAAACCTATGTACTCGCCAGCATTTCTTTGCTGACTTTGTTTTTACATATGTTTCAGGTGTTGATGCTTGATGATGATTACTAGGATGCACGAGTCACATAGGATCTGGACGAGGCCTTAGTGACATAATAACAATATTAGTCGATATGTAACTTGTTTGTTTTGTGTTAAGACAATGTTAATGTTTAATATTATCAATAAAACGAAACACTTTTTGTATCCATGGTTATGAAACGATAATTCTGCCATGACACTCCCCGACGTTTCCGCCGCGGTTTTGTTGTTTTAACGCGGTCGGGGTGTGACAGAAGAGTTGGTATCAGAGCCAATGGTTATAGGGAATTAGGTTATTAGTAATGCTTTGACCTAGACTATAACTTTTAGGACCCTAACGCGAAGAAATTTGCGTTTAGATTTTTTAAAACAAAACTGTCACCTACCCTTAGGTGATAACCACAACGAGAACACAATTTTCGAATCCGTTTTGAAAACTAATCATTTGTTCTAGGATGATTGATTACTAGGTTTTGAACCCTTTGTTATAAGGTTTTGAACCCTTTAAGTTTTCAAAATCTCGTCAAAGTTTGGGTCTAAATAATGTGAACACGTGCAAACTGGAAGAGTGAATGCCTGTACCCTGAGTTTTCTGTCTAAGGCTAGAGTGTTCGTACAAATCCACATAATCGGACCAGTCACTCTTACCTGGGAACTCTTGGGGTGAGTGTTCACTTATAGGCGAGCATGTCTTCGGCGATACATTATATTGACCCATTTACTTTGATTAGTCACTGCGTGTCGTTTGTTTGTTCGAGGTAACGAACAAATGATCGCCTTCCTTGTGTTTTTTCGATACCTCTTTTTCTTTTTCCTAATTATCAACCTCACTCGTTTCTCATATCTCCTTGTTAGACCATGCCTCCTCGACGTGAAGCACAATCTTTTACTATTGAAGAAATCGCAGCCCTGGTCTCTCAGTAAGTGGCTGCTGTGCTTCCCGGTGTTGTGACCCAAGTCCACGAGATATACAACAACAACAATAATAACAACAACAATAATGCACCGTGTAATTTCAAGAATTTCAATTCTGCTAAGCCTCTAAAGTTTTCTGGGTCGCAAGGAGCAACTGCGCTCCTGCAGTGGTTTGAGAGTATCGAGAGCACATTCAGGCATGTGCAGTGTCCGAATGCGCGTAAGGTTGAATTTGCATCAAGCGTGTTTGAGAAGCGAGCGCTTACCTGGTGGAATAGTATTATGCGCGATAGGGGTGCCGAAGTGGCGTTGGCACAAACATGGGAAGAGCTTCGGGCTCTCATGATGAAGGAGTTTTGTCCCCGTCACGAAATTCGAGCTTTGGAACGAGAGTTTGATGATTTAAAGCAAGATGGGGCTGAGCACCGTGCGTACACGGATCGTTTTGAGGAACTCAGTCTATTGTGTCCCACCATGGTTACCCCACCAGAGAAAGCAATCGAGAGATATATCGATGGTCTACCAGATTCTATGCTGGATATTGTGACCGGTGTTAATCCTACTACCCTTCGGCAAGCGATCGAGTTGTCTGCTACCCTGACTGAGACTCAAGTCAGGAAGGGTAAACTCACCCGCAAGGGTGATAAAATCAGGTTGCCCAGGTTCAAGCTCCGGTACAAGGGAATGCTGCTAGATTCCCACCAGGTTCATGTTTCAATTGTGGAGAGTTTGGTCACTTCCGCAACAACTGTCCGAGGCTGGTGAATGCAAACGCGAATGCTAATGCGAACCCGAATGCGAACGTCAACGTGAATCCTGCTCGAGGGCGAGCATACAATTTGAATGTAAACGAAGCAAGGGCTGACAACGAGGTGGTGAATGGCACGTTTCTTGTTAACAATCGACCCGCATCTATTCTTTTTTATTCTGGTGCCGATAGAAGTTTTGTTTCATTATCTTTTGAACCTTGCTTGCAATACCTAGAACTAAATTGAGGAAACCCTTATCTGTCGAAGTTGCTACTGGTAAACCTCTTGTACTCGATTATGTTATTCGTGATTGTCAGTTGAACCTTGATAACCATCTTTTTCCTATTGACCTCACACCGATGCAACTTGGGAGCTTCGACGTTATCATTGGAATGGATTGGTTAACCAAACACCACGCTGAGGTGGTTTGTTTCGATAAGATTGTTCATATCCCTTTGTCTTCTGGCGAAATTCTAGAAGTTCGTGGCGAGAAACCTTCAGGTGGACTGAAGCTTATATCGTGTATGGAAGCTCAAAGGTATTTGCGAAAAGGATATGTTGCTTTTCTGGCACATGTCACCGAGGAGAAAGGCAAGAGCAAGAGTATTCAGAATATTCTGATTGTTCGGGATTATCCAGAGGTGTTTCCTGATGAACTGCCTGGTTTGCCTCCAGTTCGTCAAGTCGAATTTCATATTGACCTTGTACCCAATGCCAACCAGATCGCGAAAGCACCTTATCGTCTTGCACCGTCAGAGATGCAAGAGTTATCGAAACAGCTTCAAGAGTTATCTAATAAAGGATTCATCCGTCCGAGTTATTCACCTTGGGGAGCTCCTGTCCTCTTCGTGAAAAAGAAAGATGGGTCTTTTCGAATGTGTATCGATTATCGTGAGCTTAATAAGCTTACCATCAAGAATCGATATCCCCTACCTCGAATTGATGATCTCTTTGACCAGCTACAAGGTGCTTCGTGTTTTTCTAAGATCGATCTACGTTCTGGGTATCATCAACTTCGTGTTCTCGAAGAAGATATTCCCAAAACTGCTTTCCGCACGAGATATGGGCATTACGAGTTCACTGTCATGCCTTTTGGTTTGACGAATGCCCCAGCTATCTTTATGGACTTAATGAATAGGGTCTGTAAACCTTATTTGGACAAGTTCATTATTGTGTTTATCGATGATATTCTCATTTATTCGAAGACTCGAGCCGACCACGAGCAACACCTTCGCTTAACGTTGGAACTCCTTAAGAAGGAACAACTTTTCGCTAAATTCTCCAAGTGTGAATTCAGTCTTTAAGAAGTTCAGTTTCTGGGTCATATAGTCAACGAGCAGTGTATTCATGTGGATCCATCCAAGATTGTTGCTATTAAGGATTGGAGTACACCGACGACGCCTACAGAGATTCGATATTTTCTTGGTCTTGCTGGTTATTATCATCGATTCATTTCTAATTTTTTGAATATTGCGGTTCCACTCACTGCTTTGACTCAGAAGAATAAGCCTTTTGAGTGGGGACCCAAGCAAGAAGAAGCATTCCAAACGCTGAAGCAGAAGTTATGTAATACTCCTGTTCTATCTCTGCCCGAGGGAAACGATGATTTCGTTGTCTACTGTGATGCGTCCAACTTAGGCCTTGGTTGTGTCCTTATGCAACGAGGTAAGGTTATAGCATATGCATCTAGACAATTGAAAGTTCACGAGAAGAACTATACGACTCATGATCTTGAGTTAGGAGCTGTGGTTTTCGCGCTTAAAATCTGGAGACACTACCTCTATGGAACGAAGTGTGTGGTTTTCACAGACCACAAAAGTCTCCAGCATATTCTTAATCAGAAGGAGCTGAACATGAGGCAACGACGTTGGGTTAAACTCTTGAACGATTACGATTGCGAGATTCGCTACCATCCTGGTAAGGCGAATGTCGTAGCCGATGCGCTTAGTCAAAAAGAGCGAGTCAGGCTTCACTCTGTCCGAGCTCTATCCAACATCCAATCTCGTGTCCTTCAAGCTCAACGATCCTGTGTGATCAAAGGTTTATTGAAAGATGAGCTACCGCTTCAACTTGAGCTTAAGCTCGAAAGGAAAGACGATGGTTTACTCTACTTCAAGGATCTTTTGTGGGTTCCGAAACAAGACGATCTTCGCACCCTAGTGATGGACGAATCTCACAAGTCTCGATATTCTATCCATCCTGGTGCTGATAAAATGTACAAGGATCTTCGTACTCAGTACTGGTGGCCTGGTATGAAGAACGATGTCGCCTTGTATGTATCAAAATGCCTAACTTGTCTCAAAGTCAAGGCTGAACATCAACGACCTTCTGGTTTGCTTGTACAACCAGAGATACCGGTTTGGAAGTGGGAGAACATTGCGATGGATCTCATCACTAAGTTACCGCGTACGTCTAAAGGTCATGATGCTATTTGGGTTGTTATCGATCGATTAACGAAATCAGCTCATTTTATTCCGATTCGCGAGGACCTATCTGCTGATAAACTTGCAAAGATTTATGTTGATGAGATAGTATCTCGACATGGTGTTCCTTTGGATATCATTTCTGATCGTGATGCTCGATTTTCATCTCATTTCTGGAAGACCATGCAATCTGCTTTAGGAACCCAACTGAATCTAAGCACTGCTTCTCATCCCCAAACAGATGGTCAATCTGAGAGGACGATTCAAACTTTGGAGGATATGCTTAGAGCATGCGTGATCGACTTTGGTGGTAATTGGGATTCTCATCTTCCTCTGATCGAGTTCTCTTACAACAATAGTTATCATGCTAGCATTAAAATGGCACCATTCGAAGCTCTCTACGGTCGAAAATGTCGTTCACCTGTCTGTTGGAACGAGACCGGTGAAGCTCAGCGTACTGGACCTGAGCTCGTTCTGGAAACAACAGACAAAATCAAGAAAATTCGCGATAATCTTGTGACAGCTAGATGCCGTCAAAAGAGTTATGCGGATTTACGACGCAAGCCCTTAGAATTTCAAGTCGGAGACCGTGTCCTACTCAAGGTGTCACCTTGGAAGGGAGTGGTGAGATTTGGAAGGAAAGGAAAACTTGCACCTCGATATCTGGGACCATTTAAGATTGTGGAAAGAATTGGGAAGGTTGCCTATCGACTAGAGCTACCTCCAGAGCTTGGAAATATTCACCCGACTTTTCACGTGTCCAATTTGAGAAAGTGTTTAGCTGACGCTGATCTTCACATTCCTCTCGATGAGATCCGAATCGATGAAACGATGCACTTTGTCGAGAAACCAGTGGAGATCGTGGACCGTACTTTTAAACAGTTGAAGAACAAACGGATTCATTAGGTTAAAGTTCGTTGGGAGTCCAAACGTGGCCCAGAGTTTACTTGGGAACATGAGGACCAAATGAAGGCAAAATATCCGCATTTGTTTTCACAAGCTTCCTCTAAATAAAATTTCGGGACGAAATTTCCTGAAGTAGGGGAGACTGTGACAACTGCACTCTGTAATCGATGTACGATGTAAAACAATGATGATTATTAATAAAACAATGTGATTTGGTGTTACTATATGTTTTTTGATGTTATTATGTGTGTATTTGTGTTTGGTGATTTTTCAATTCGATTCGATTCCGATTTCAAGCTTTAAATCGCTTTCAGAAAGGTTATACGCGCACTGATGCGTAAATATAACCAGTTTAATGCGACAAACACTCTGGAATAGTGACATAGGCTTAACATACCCTAAATAACCTCCACATAACTTAGAAATAAGTTTTGGATGGTTTGGTGTGTTGAAATCAAGTTTGTTCGATCGCAGGGACTATTTGTGTCAAACTACGAAACTATACCGATTTGTATAGTAACGAACATTCCAGAAATTGATCATAAGTTAAACATACCCTAAATATCCTTTACATAGCTTAGAAATAGGCTTTGATGGGTTCGGTATGCTAAAATAAACTTTATTGATCAATAGGGACTAAAAGCGTCAAAAAGTGCACAAGTTTGCATTTTCGCGCATATCTCACGTTCTGAATATATCCGTACATCCAAAAATTTATGAAATCATTAAAATATTTTATTTTAGTGATTGGGATGCTAAAACTTCATTCGTTTCGCAATTTGGATCGTTTTTGCATTCGTTACGACTTCCGTCGTAATTAACCGAACAACGCAACCGTACGGCCAAACGAACCGACACTCGAGATGTTTTCAAGCATATTTCATGTTCCCTATGTTTTAACATCATTGTGGAGCTTGAAAATGGGTTTGAGGGGTGTTAGAAGTGCCGATACGCAACGAAACAAGGTGCAGGGGCTAAACTGTAATTTAGTGAAACTGGCTGGTCTGCAGGTCCCTTACGGACCGTATGGACCATAGCTTACGATCCGTAAGCCTTCCCCAGAACCACAGAATTGCATAAACAATGAATCTGGCCTATTCCACCTGCTCAAATGGTTTTTACCCCTTGAATTACACACTATGGGCTGGTATTTGATGTCCCCATGGTATTCAAAACCTTGTGCCCAAATGTAAGGCCAAGATCATTCCCTTTTCTCCAAGAAATGATCCTAATGGTTGTGAAATTACTATAAATAGCAAGGCCCTCTTGCTCATTTCTCACACTTGAATCTGAAATCAGCTCTAAATTGGGGTGTTTGCACTTCATACCTGAGCTATTTTAGATCAAACATCCTTCTTGGACCCTTTGTAAGTCCTCCTCTTGCTTGTTCTTGAGTTTCAAGCATGAAAGTCAAACAAGTTTGACTTTCAGCTTTGACCAGTCAATGGTCAACACAAAGTTCCGTTGAACTTTGCAACGTGAGCGTAATCACGATGGTTATAGTCCCTTGTGACTATACCTACTGATTACCACGTTGACTAGGCGTAGTGACGAGTCGTAGTTTCAGCCAAAATGCGTGTTTATGCGTATTTTGTAACCAAACTACTCTAGGGTATCAAAACCGTTTGTTTTGATATCAAAACCTGTTTTCTAACTTTACTAAACATGTTCTAGCATGTTTAGCTCGTCACTTTTAGTTTGGTGCTTGTGTAGAGTCGTAAGTCAAGCGGACTAAACACCCGCTTAGACTTTCGAACTTGACCCGTTTGGTCGATCATTAGGATCCGACCAAACATGTTTAGTGACCATAGTAGCATAGGGAATAACCTTTCGAGGTTATACCTTATGGTCACTTAGGTTTGATTAGTTGTATGATAAGTTGTTTATATGCCTTAGGTAAATGACCAAAATGCCCTTTTCATGCATAATTGGTAATTAAGCATATGTAACATAAACTTCTGTCACATAACTGACTATGCAACATATTTAAATATGTTTAGGCATATAACACTTGTCATAGGACTAGTTAGACGTCTCGAATGCGCTTTTGCGCGCACGACGCGTTAAAGTAGCGTAAGCTACCTTAATGGGTCGCAACGGGTCGAAAGCACTTAGGTTAGGTTCCGATTTAGGATGTAGGCTTTGTTAAACCATATCACATGGGTTCCAACACTCATTTTGTTTACAAGACCTCATCCGATCCGATCTTCCGATTTAGGTGTCTATTGTTGACTAGTGATTCGATTACTAGGTGCTGTTTGATTTCTCTGGTTTGCTCAAGTTTGTTGAAGTTCTATTGATTGAGGATACTTTGCACTCCATGTGAGTACATAGTTCCCCTATTTTACTGTTTTCAATTGTTTTAGGGTGATTCATATGTGCTAAATGTTTTCAAGGTTTTAACGATGGTTTTCAAAACGATTTTCGATATTATAACGATGATTTCAAAAACGATTAAGATGGTTTATACTAAACTAATAATGATTTCAATAAAGTGAATAAACTAGTTGGTTGTATTTACATAACAAATGGCATTCATTAGCATTGATCAAGCCGACCAGTATTAGGTTATGGTACCATAGGATCTGACAAATCCCATTATCGTACTGCACCCATGGTTATGTGTGGGTTAGGTGGGTAATGACTGAATCTGAATGTTAATTTACCCTTTGGTGGTTTATTAATGCGAGAGCGAGATAGTCGAGTCACGAAGGTTTGAATGTTATTAGCGAGACAACCATAAATAGTTTTCACACTTAAAACGAGGATGATTTAAACGATTTAAACGAATTAACGATTTGGGAACGATTCATACAAGATTAAACGAGCTGGATAAACGATTGGTTCTTGGTTAAGTGTTTAGATAATGGGATGGGGGTAATGTGGTGAAAACATGGTAGATACGCCGCTGGTACTTCTTATATATAAGTGTTTTCATCGTATTACATACCGTGGCGTTATTTAGTTCACTTGGGTAAACGATTTTGAAACGATGTCACACAAACGAGGTTTTCGAAATGATATAAACCATACGAGTTTTATTAACGAGATTTATTAACGAGATGTTTTACAAATTGCTTTACTAAAACAAATGTTTTTGGGTTAAGAATCATGGTTACGAGGTTTTATAAACTATAGCCCGCTTGATTTGAGTTGGTTAATTAAGTTGCAATATTATACTCTTTTCAAAAGAAGGTTTTTAATAAAGTATTGCAACATTTAAACTAGCCATGAATCCGACACTCCTATAAAACCTATGTACTCGCCAGCATTTCTTTGCTGACTTTGTTTTTACATATGTTTCAGGTGTTGATGCTTGATGATGATTACTAGGATGCATGAGTCACATAGGATCTGGACGAGGCCTTAGTGACATAATAACAATATTAGTCGATATGTAACTTGTTTGTTTTGTGTTAAGACAATGTTAATGTTTAATATTATCAATAAAACGAAACACTTTTTGTATCCATGGTTATGAAACGATAATTCTGCCACGACACTCCCT
>JARYGA010042010.1:0-26272 GCA_030545235.1 Helianthus tuberosus
CAGAATGTTACTAATCTGGAGGGAAATGTAGATGTTCCAAGTGAAGTAATGCCGCGAACTTTTTCATATCATCCAGAGGAGTTGATAATAGGAGAATTGCAGACAGGCGTTCGCACTCGAAATCAGATTGATAAAGGGCTTACATGTTTTTATACAAAAGTTGCTCCTTTGCAAACTGAATTCTCACTGAGTTGTTTTATCTCGCAGGTTGAGCCAAGAACTTACAAAGAGGCGCTTACTGAAGACTCTTGGGTCAATGCAATGCAGGAGGAACTTAGTCAATTCGAGAAATTGGGAGTGTGGAAGTTAGTTGATTTGCCGGTTGGTCAGAGAAAGATTAACACCAAGTGGGTGTTCAAGTGCAAGAGGGACGAAAGAGGAGTTGTTGTAAGGAACAAAGCTCGACTCGTTGTTCAGGGATTTAGTCAACAGGAGGGAATTGATTTTACTGAAGTCTATGCTCCTGTAGCACGACTAGAGGCAATCAGAATTTTCCTAGCATTTGCGTCTTGGAAGAACTTTAAAGTTTATCAGTTGGATGTTAAATCGGCGTTTCTTTATGGGAAGGTTAAAGAGGAGGTTTATGTCGGTCAGCTACCGGGCTTCACCGATCCAATCCACAAAAACAAGGTCTACTTATTGGACAAAGCGCTGTATGGTTTACACCAGGCCCCGAGAGCCTGGTACGAGACTTTGTCTCAACACCTACTAGCCAACAAGTTCATTCGTGGAAAAGTGGATGCCACTCTCTTCACTAAAGAGGTCGATGGTCATCTTCTGATAGTTCAGATTTATATGGACGATATAATATTTGGGTCGACAAATGAAAATCTATGCAAAGATTTTGAATCAGTGATGAAGCAAAAGTTTGAAATGTCATCAATGGGGGAGATGAAATTCTTTCTGGGTTTACAAGTTGAACAACTTCCTGAGGGAATTTTCATTCATCAGTCAAAGTATGTTCATGATATTCTAGAGAAATTTGGGAAGTCAAGTTCTACTCCAGCTGCTACCCCACTTGCAACAAATCATGGGATTCACCCAGATCTCACCGGAGACAGGGCTGATGAAACGTTTTACCGTTCCATGATAGGTTCTTTAATGTACCTAACTGCTTCACGTCCTGATATCATGTACCCAACGTGCCTCGCAGCAAGATTTCAGTCTAACCTGAGATCATCGCATTTGATCATTGTGAAGAGGATATTGCGCTACCTGAAAGGAACTCCTTCATTGGGGTTGTGGTATCCTAGAAAAGGCGACTTTACGCTCGAAGGGTATTTCGATTCGGATTTCGGATGCTGCAAAGTCAATTCAAAATCAACAACTGTAGGATGCCAGTTCTTTGGTCCTAGATTGGTTACCTGGCAGTGTAAGAAACAAACGTCTGTGGCGTTATCTACATGTGAAGTGGAGTATGTTTCTGCTAGCAGTTGCTGCTCTCAGATCTTGTGGATACAACAACAGATGCGCGACTACGGTTTGCAGTTTCTTAACACACCTCTTTTTGTTGATAATGAGGCCGCTATAAATATAACAAAGAATCCAGTACATCACGCTAAAACTAAACACATAGAAATTCGTCATCATTTTATTCGTGATTGTTTTGAGAAAAAAGTTGATACGAATTGAGAAAATCCACACTGACGAACAGAAAGCTGATTTACATACCAAAGCTTTTGATAAAAATCGGTTTAAATATTTGTTAAAACTGAATGGTATGAAGCTTCTTTCGGTGTCGGATGGAATTGTGGGCGTTGATGAGAGTACTGTTGCGGATGAAGATCTTGTTGGACCGTTCTACGACCTTGAAACGTCAGTTAAGGCAGTTCATCTTTGAGTACGAAGGCGGAATCAACGTAAACAAAGTCATAACAGCTAGTTTCCTTTTAATCTTTCTTTTCTGATTGATTTTCGTGCTTTTACAATGTAATCTGATACAAATCCGACAGCACTTCGTCTCACACAAAATGACCAAGTCTTCTACAAATGACACACACATCAACTATATATAGATCTGTTGATTTCGCTTGAACCCATTTCAAGCTAAATCTCCTGTTGTTGATTTCGCTTGAACCATTTCAAGCTAAATCTCTTGTTGTTGATTTCGCTTGAAACACACATAAACCCTTTCAAGCGAAATCTACAAGTTAAACAAGTAAAACCCTAATTTAACCCCTATTGTGTGTACATTCAACCTATCTAGACACAAGACTTGATTAAGATGTAATCAGCAGACATTTAATGCACCAACAAAACCTTTTTCTACTGATCTAATATAATAAATAAAATATTTTGAGCCTTCTGGAATAATAAAAATATCAGTTTTTCTTTAAAAACCCGGAAATAGCTCAAAATCGCCTTTTTAAGCGTTTTTAAGCGCATAGTATGTATTAAAACTATTTTAAATATATATGACTTGATACCTACTGATATTTTAAGTAAAATTTTATACTTTAACAGTAAGCAAAAGTTTTAAACTCAGATTTCCAAATTTGACCTTTAAACCTTATGCGAAGTTACCAAAATGCCCCTTCGGTGCATAGTTTGGTTATAAATGATAAACTTCACATATATGTAATACCATACTGATATAACTTATTAAAGTAAGTATTTTTACTGATTATATCAGACTTAAAACTCAGATTAAAATATAAACTCTTTTATAACCTTTTAAATGACCAAAATACCCCTACGTGGCATAAATTGGTTTTAAATTCGTTTTGGGCATAACGGGAGGTATCTTACTGATATCACAACATGTTTAAGGCATATTAACTTAGGAAACATGTATATGACTCTTATGGTTACCCGTTACGTATATTTCGCGTTCGGATCGGTTTATGTAACTAGTTTGCATAGATTGACCAAAACGGGTCAGACCTTATCATTTTTGCCTCAAAATCCAGAATGTGTTTAGTGTACCCATATTATACAAGTCTCCAAACTTGTCGGGTCAAAATCACATTCTATTCCGGTCTTCGCTTAATCATGCGTTTTGAACCGTAAACCTTTCCTTAAAACTAACCGGTCTAAGTTTCAACTTAAATAAGACCCGTTAGGAATCTAATAGGTTAATAAAACCTTCATTCCAGATTTAGGAGCCCAGTAAAAGCTATCTGTACTTGCTTGGTGGTATACGGCTAGGATAAATTGTATAAATTTGCTCAGGTAAATACTTTTAACTTATTTTCCCTAGACGGGCTTGGGGTACGGTATATAAAATACCGTTTGGTCGGGCATTGAATCTTTAATTGTATGAAGGTTAAATCATTGAAATGTCCCGTTTGAAAATGTTTTGTTTGCTTAAAGCCTTTGGGGGGTTAATGACCATGTCCCGGATATCCTTGGCATCGTTTTACGAAATGGACACGACCTAAGCACGGGGTGTAGGCGTACACCCGTCAGTGCCTAAATAAATAATAGGGTATAACCGCCGGTTTCGGGAATAACCCGCCGCGGTTTATATCATGTGGTGTGTCTATTGATCTTTAACCCGGTGTTCAGCCCGGGCTACTGAACGCATAAGAAACATGTAATTCTTTTACAAGATTATATTCAAATAATTATCCCAAGTTATAAAAAGTTTTGTGCCATGTGCATTCAAATCAATTTTCTAAAACATTTTCAAAATGAGTCAGTTAATTGTATTTACCAGTGTAAACTGATGTATTTTCCAAAAAGGCTAAGTGCAAGTACTAATCGGAATAGGCTGGCTACTCCTAGCATCAATAAAGAGTCTCGCAAGCTTAGATGCCTAAAGTCTGTTGAACAATGTTTCATTTTATTTTCGATCCGCCTGTGGATCCTTTACATTCCGTTTGTAATACTTTGATATTACTTTATATTGGTTTGTAATATATTCATCTTTTGCTTCCGCTGTGCAATTAAATTGTGTTGTTTGACTATGATGATATCAACTACGTCACGATACTCCCTACCGGGCAAACCGGTAATACGTGGAAATATCGAGGTGTGACAGGTTGGTATCAGAGCCAACATTGAGTGAATTAAACACTAGCCTTTTGTGTTTAGTCTTAATGACACAGTAGCACATTCCTTGACCTTCTGAGTCTAGACTTAACATTGGAATACTCTCAATCCTAATCTGGAAATTATTGCTTCCAATTTTTATATATATTGGATACCTCGCCAAGCGAAGAAGCCGTATTAGAAATTCTCCACACCCGGAGCCCTGAAATGCTGAGCTTCGTACCTGTAACATCCCAAAAACGGGTTTGGTAATCAAACCACGTTAATAGTAAAGACGGGTAAAATACCGTTAGTGGTAAAAATTAACCCGATAAATATTAGGACTCAAATAAATAAACCTAATATTAATTGAAAAGGGGAATAAATACTTTGAGAAAACAAAGTATATAAAAAGGCCAAATTAACGGGACTTAAAACATGACGGGTTATAACTTCCCGAACCCGTTAAAGTAACTAGGAGTAATTAACCTAGTTAGTAGCATGTGATTAAGTAACTAATGGTGAGATATAGCTTCATTTGATCAAAATAAAACATGAGGGACTAATATGGACAAGTGGGAAACTTGTTTTATTAAAACAAATAAAAAACACAACACACACTTGGTGTGTGTGTGTGTGTGCGTGTAATCGCCAGGAGAAGAAAGAAAGGGGTTAAAAACCCTAGTTCAACAAATCCTCCAAATTGAAGCTCAAATCTAGCTCGAATCGTCTGCATGATTACAAATTCGTGATCACCTAGTCGTGGGGATCATAAGGTATGTAAAAATTTGATGATTCGTGAAGTTGCAAAAATTGAGTTAGCATCATAATTCGCAAATTATGTAAGGATTAGAGGAGCTATGGCTACGTTAGTGATGTACACATGCTTAGGAAGTAAACCCTAAGTGAAAATCATACATATGATGCTATGACTTGAATGATTTGGTGATTACCTATATGTGTGTTAAATGGGTGTTGTAGAATGATGAAGAACACTAGAAATTTGATTATAAATTGAGTGTTATTTATTTACATCAGGAGAATCTAGATGTTATTATGCATACTAGATATATTAAACTTGCAAGAATTGTTAATCTTGGCTAAATAGTTAGTCATGAAACGTGATTTTTGATTTAGAAAAATTATGCCCACTAGGTGTTTGTTAAAATGCCTAAACGAAGCTAAAATGTTGAAATTCCATGTGAAGTGTGCATTTGAATATGTTGATAGATCAATTGACTTTTAGGAAGTCAAACTAACCTATGATTAAATCGAGTGATAAAGTCGACACAAGACCCGTTAGATGGAGTAGTCATAATTGATAATGACTAATCTAACCATCTTATGAATTATGATGATAGTTTGACGCCTAACGAGCTAGGTGGAAGCTTGATGAGTGAACGGGTCAAACGAATCAAGAAGGAAAGGAAAAGCGTAATTTGGATGCGAGGTAAGTAAAGCTTACGCCCCTTTTCATTATTTACAAATTACATAATTGCAAGTATTGTATATGAATGCTACTAAGTGGTTGGTATAGGATGTTCCGACACGATTCAATGAGAGTCGGAACGAGGGGAAAATGATAAGAAATCATGAGTTATGGTAAAAGGGGTAAAATGGTAAGTTAGTCATGTAATGACGAATAAATAAAAACGGTTTTTAAGCAAAACGAGTTCAAGGGAAAATCGGGATAGGTTTAAAGGGGTGGAATGGTAATTAAATACCTTCTCATGCGGACAAATGGTCAATTAGACTAAATGGGTCAAATGGTGTTGTTAACACCATTTGACAATAACAATTGACAATCGCTTGTTGAGTTTTGTAATCACAGGAAATAACATAAGCTTGCGTTGCTTTAACTAGAAAGATTTAACACAAAAGTTATGTAAACGGGTCAATACTTTGACCCGAGCCAGGTACGTATAAATAAGCTTTTGGTTAAACATACAATTTTTGGTCAAATATTTAGCGAAAGTCCTTCGTCGTAAAGTGAGATACTAAAGTTGACCAAAACACCCTTGAAGGGTATATCGGGAAAACGACCCATAAGGGGGTTGATTAGGAACTTACATTAAGATTATGGAATCATTAAATATGAATAAAAGTCATAGAAATTCATATTCGTGGGTTAAATGCTCAAAAATGGTCATTTGCGTAAAATGATCAACCGATGGGTAAATTTGGGAAAAAGGGGTTCATTATGTTGAATCAGCCACAAAATAGTTGTGGTGGAATATTTGTAGTTAATTAGACATGGAATTTTGTAGCGTAAAAAAAAACACAAGTTCTAGACTAAAATGCGTAAATACCCTTAACGGGTCAAAATAAGCATTTAAGCGTAAACGGGATTTTATTATGTAAGAAACCCGTGATTTGAGATTAATATGATAGGAGATATTGAAATGATGAATTTCATGAGTTTAAAGATCAAATAAACATGTTGGTGTGATAAAATCATGAACGGGTCAATATTTGGTAAAAAAGGTAGTAAGCCGAAGACTTAAAAGTCTGAAATTTTGTTAATCCGGATGTTGGATTTTAACTCCATAAGATGGAGAATTAAATTACGGTCGCGTAGGAAAAAGAATCGCGTAAAACGGATCAATAACGAATGAGTTATGTCCGTTTTCGTAAAACTTGGTTTGGCTGGAAATATGCAGCAATAGGAATCAACATTCTGTCGAAAGGGGGGCTAGGCGTCACGCGACGCCCCCTAGTTCTGGAAAAACCTTATTTTTTTGTTGTTTGACCCATGTAACTTGCTTAAACTATTTATTTAACTATCAAAACTAACTTTTAAGTTGGTTTTGATTATAGGTGATCGCCAAGAGTGCTCGGATGAAGATCGAGCTCGATGAGAAACCGAACACGATAAAATTTAACACTCGAGATTAAAGCTTCCGCACGGCGTTACGTCATAACTTTTAAACGACGAACTTATTTATATTATGTTGAAAACTCTTAAGTTGTAAAAGTTTTTAGATTACTCGTATTTTCTAAGGATACTTAATCGTAATTACATGTTTATTTTCGTTATTTATACGAAAACCTTTAAAATAATAACAAGGGTGTTACAAGTTGGTAATCAGAGCTCAAGGTTGTTGACAAAATGTGTTCGGTTCGAGGCTTGATCGCAATCCGGTAAGTACATGTATATCAATGGTTTAGTATGATTAAAGTGTTGAGAACAACACATATGGTTATCGTGTAATACACGTTACACCAATAAAAACGATATAGAATAAATATAGTCAACGAAATTACACGCGTTGATGCGTATAGTAGAAAAGCCTTGTATTATAATACGGGTATCCTTTAATGTTGAAATTACTAACTGTTGTATAAGTTTTAGTTGAAGGACACTCGCATATGAGGATAGCAGGAGTTTAACAAATCACAGATTTGACAGAAGAACGGTCCAAAGAGTATGCTCTTCAAGGACCTAAATCGCGTAACGGTCGCGAACAAGGCTAATGGCAAGAGAAGCCCGTAAGGGCAAGCATCACCAGGTGCACATTTCAAATTTAATTGCACAAATTGTAATATGCAAGAAATAAGTAGAAATTGAAAGTTGCATATGTAGATTAAAAACTTGGAAAAACCCGAATAGAAAATGTATTCGGGATATTGTTTCTAAGAGAAACAAATAGAGGCATTACTTACATAGGGCGTGATGTGAAAACTATAAAAAGGTCATGCATGTCATGTGTTAATCGCTTACTCTGGCCAAGTAAGTAGTGGCATATGATACCATGAACTTCTTATAGCGGACACATTTACATCCGATGTAGTAAGGACGGGGTGAATATGACAAATTAAAAAGTACCCAAATGAAACAAATGAACAAAATAGTTAATAATAATGTAAACGCACAGCCGGGTGACAGAAGCGTATTACATTAGGATAATGAGCCCGAGAGAAGGGACAAGGATTAATGTAAATGATGATATAAATGAATGATCAAAAGAAAATTCACGAAAATAAGTCATTTTGGACGAAAGGGCCATGGTGAACAATATGGGCAAGTAAAACCAAAGTATAGATGATTCCCCGGGTCATAAAAACAAAGGTGTTGCCCACACGAAAAAGATAATCAAGGTTGTTAACTTTAGTCGTAGTAAAGCAAGGATAACGATGATAATCGTCACTCATAATTAATAAGGCCGCCAATGGTGGTCACGTAAAAAATAAAAGACATGGTCGAATAAAAGCGACGGATTTCGCTAAGATGACCAAGTAAATCGAAATGAAGTCTTAATGCATACCGGAAGGGGTGCAATGATAACGATTTCGGTAAAACACCCGGTTGATGGGTAAGGAATTAAACGCATGCGTAGACTGAGAAACAGGAACGCGTATGGAAAGTAAAAAAGACTCGGGTTTTGCGTCATGACTAAAGGACGATAAGATACTGCAAATACAAATTTTGATAAATTACGTTCAACTATTTCAAAGCTGAACGGTTCGAACAAAGACTGAAGTTTGACATTCATAAGTGATGAATTTTCACACGAACAAGTCAAACAAATTTAATAAAGAATGACACTTGCTAAAGTAAGTAAGCGCGAATCGAATAAATAAAAGTGTGAAATACTAATAAACCTATGTAAAGGAGTTATAGGCGTTAAAAACATTAAAATAAAAGAACCCGGGTAATGGGACGTAAAGAAGTATAGGTAAGAACCGGGTAACGGTAAGTGTAGGGCAAACTGACGTGTAATTGACGTTAGAAGTCAAGAAGTCGGAAAGATAATTCGAAAGAAAACAATGTAGCCTTAGACTACGGTCAAGGTCAAAGGAAATCTAAAAAGTAAAGGTGAATAATTCTAAACATAAAAAGGGGTGCCTTAACGCCATGTGCGTATATAAACGTATATACATTTGAATAAAGACTCGAATAAAAGATGATCTACGGGATCATCACAACCTACGGGATATTAATTAGTGTACGGTCTACGGGGCCAAAATGACCCACGGGTCATGAATTGAAGCAAAGGGATCATAAGGGCCTCGCCTTAAAGAGGTGAAAGCTTAAGGAAATAGCCTACGTGGTTAAGTGAAGGAACCTACGGGTCAATAGTGTAAGGTGAGGGAACTTGTTACGAATCCCCGCGTAAAACGAGAACGGAAAATAATAAAGTATGGGTTGTCAATTTCCTTGATATAAGTAATTGACATAGTTAAAGAGAAAAAAAAACGTTAAACTAACAAAATTCAGTTTTAATAAGAAATAACGTTTTAACAAATATGAATACTATAAGGCGAATTCGGAAATAACAAATATCAAAGAGTATGGGTTTTAACATCGATAAGTGCGAGACGATACATTCGAAAAGAAGAAGTATGATAAAGAAACGTTGAATTAAACTTAAACGAGACGTGACACGCTCACGGACAAGAAAAGAAATATAGAAAATGATCACGTTGTAACGTGAGTTACGGGGTATGAAGTGATGGCGACTAATTAGTCTAGCCGGTAAAACTATTCAAAGTTAAGAAAGCGTCATAACAAATACAAGCGCTTGTTAATATAACACAAGCGCGGGATAGACCTATTAAAAGACTAACGAGACTAAGTGGTCAAGTGACAACTCAGTCAATAAAGATAAAGGGTTATAAGCTATAAGTAACGGCCCGCGAGGCCTTACACATGAAAGACGTACGCGTCAGTATACATGAAAACTTTTGACCAAAGGAAATGGGAGCCTTGAAAACGAAACTAGGTTCATTTGATTAAACCAATGAACTACGTAAATAAGGTTTCGGGGACGAAACCTCTTTAAGGGGGGTAGACTTGTAACATCCCAAAAACGGGTTTGGTAATCAAACCACGTTAATAGTAAAGACGGGTAAAATACCGTTAATGGTAAAAATTAACCCGACAAATATTAGGACTCAAATAAATAAACCTAATATTAATTGAAAAGGGGAATAAATACTTTGAGAAAACAAAGTATATAAAAAGGCCAAATTAACGGGACTTAAAACATGACGGGTTATAACTTCCCGAACCCGTTAAAGTAACTAGGAGTAATTAACCTAGTTAGTAGCATGTGATTAAGTAACTAATGGTGAGATATAGCTTCATTTGATCAAAATAAAACATGAGGGACTAATATGGACAAGTGGGAAACTTGTTTTATTAAAACAAAAAAAAAACACAACACACACTTGGTGTGTGTGTGTGCGTGTAATCGCCAGGAGAAGAAAGAAAGGGGTTAAAAACCCTAGTTCAACAAATCCTCCAAATTGAAGCTCAAATCTAGCCCGAATCGTCTGCATGATTACAAATTCGTGATCACCTAGTCGTGGGGATCATAAGGTATGTAAAAATTTGATGATTCGTGAAGTTGCAAAAATTGAGTTAGCATCATAATTCGCGAATTATGTAAGTTTTAGAGGAGCTATGGCTAAGTTAGTGATGTACACCTGTTTAGGAAGTAAACCCTAAGTGAAAATCATACATATGATGCTATGACTTGAATGATTTGGTGATTACCTATATGTGTGTTAAATGGGTGTTATAGAATGATGAAGAACACTAGAAATTTGATTATAAATTGAGTGTTATTTATTTACATCAGGAGAATCTAGATGTTATTATGCATACTAGATATATTAAACTTGCAAGAATTGTTAATCTTGGCTAAATAGTTAGTCATGAAACGTGATTTTTGATTTAGAAAAATTATGCCCACTAGGTGTTTGTTAAAATGCCTAAACGAAGCTAAAATGTTGAAATTCCATGTGAAGTGTGCATTTGAATATGTTGATAGATCAATTGACTTTTAGGAAGTCAAACTAACCAATGATTAAATCGAGTGATAAAGTCGACATAAGACCCGTTAGATGGAGTAGTCATAATTGATAATGACTAATCTAACCATCTTATGAATTATGATGATAGTTTGACGCCTAACGAGCTAGGTGGAAGCTTGATGAGTGAACGGGTCAAACGAATCAAGAAGGAAAGGAAAAGCGTAATTTGGATGCGAGGTAAGTAAAGCTTACGCCCCTTTTCATTATTTACAAATTACATAATTGCAAGTATTGTATATGAATGCTACTAAGTGGTTGGTATAGGATGTTTCGACACGATTCAATGAGTGTCGGAACGAGGGGAAAATGATAAGAAATCATGAGTTATGGTAAAAGGGGTAAAATGGTAAGTTAGTCATGTAATGACGAATAAATGAAAACGGTTTTTAAGCAAAACGAGTTCAAGGGAAAATCGGGATAGGTTTAAAGGGGTGGAATGGTAATTAAATACCATCTCATGCGGACAAATGGTCAATTAGACTAAATGGGTCAAATGGTGTTGTTAACACCATTTGACAATAACAATTGACAATCGCTTGTTGAGTTTTGTAATCACAGGAAATAACATAAGCTTGCGTTGCTTTAACTAGAAAGATTTAACGCAAAAGTTATGTAAACGGGTCAATACTTTGACCCGAGCCAGGTACGTATAAATAAGCTTTTGGTTAAACATACAATTTTTGGTCAAATATTTAGC
This sequence comes from Helianthus tuberosus, assembly GCA_030545235.1. Classification (NCBI taxonomy): domain Eukaryota; kingdom Viridiplantae; phylum Streptophyta; class Magnoliopsida; order Asterales; family Asteraceae; genus Helianthus; species Helianthus tuberosus. The sequence goes on from JARYGA010042010.1 coordinate 11,489, forward strand.
GAAAGTCCTTCGTCGTAAAGTGAGGGACTAAAGTTGACCAAAACACCCTTGAAGGGTATATCGGGAAAACGGCCCATAAGGGGGTTGATTAGGAACTTACATTAAGATTATGGAATCATTAAATATAAATAAAAGTCATAGAAATTCATATTCGTGGGTTAAATGCTCAAAAATGGTCATTTGCGTAAAATGATCAACCGATGGGTAAATTTGGGAAAAAGGGGTTCATTATGTTAAATCCGCCACAAAATAGTTGTGGTGGAATATTTGTAGTTAATTAGACATGGAATTTTGTAGCATCAAAAGAAAAACACAAGTTCTAGACTAAAATGCGTAAATACCCTTAACGGGTCAAAATAAGCATTTAAGCGTAAACGGGATTTTATTATGTAAGAAACCCGTGATTTGAGATTAATATGATAGGAGATATTGAAATAATGAATTTCATGAGTTTAAAGATCAAATAAACATGTTGGTGTGATAAAATCATGAACGGGTCAATATTTGGTAAAAAGGGTAGTAAGCCGAAGAGTTAAAAGTCTGAAATTTTGTTAATCCAGATGTCGGATTTTAACTCCATAAGATGGAGAATTAAATTACGGTCACGTAGGAAAAAGAATCGCGTAAAACGGATCAATAACGAATGAGTTATGTCCGTTTTCGTAAAACTTGGTTTGGCTGGAAATATGCAGCAACAGGAATCAACATTCTGTCGAAAGGGGGGCTAGACGTCACGCGACGCCCCTAGGCGTCACGCGACGCTCCCTAGTTCCGGAAAAACCTTATTTTTGTTGTTGTTTGACCCATGTAACTTGCTTAAACTATTTATTTAACTATCAAAACTAACTTTTAAGTTGGTTTTGATTATAGGTGATCGCCAAGAGTGCCCGGATGAAGATCGAGCTCGATGAGGAACCGAACACGATAAAATTTAACACTCGAGATTAAAGCTTCCGCACGGCGTTACGTCATAACTTTTAAACGACGAACTTATTTATATTATGTTGAAAACTTTTAAGTTGTAAAAGTTTTTAGATTACTCGTATTTTCTAAGGATACTTAATCGTAATTTCATGTTTATTTTCGTTATTTATACGAAAACCTTTAAAATAATAACAAGGGTGTTACAGTACCGCGGCTAGGATGAAACGTGCATCCAGGGAGAAAACATTCAGAAATAAAGTAAAGAAGAAAACTCCTTTTGCTGAAGATCGTTTCCTTAATAGTCCTTATAGGGACATATTTATCTTTCAGTCCCTTCGAGGACAACATTATTCCTTTCAAGTCCCGTTTAGGGCAAACCTGAACTTTTTAATTTTATAGTGGAATGATTAAATTTAAATTTTTATTCTAAACATGAAATATGAAATAAATAAAAAAATAACATTCCTTTTACAAGATCTACCATTATAATAAAATGGCAAAATCTAAAAAGGACAAGACCTAGCCACGTGTCATTTTAAGATAGGGCCAAGATGGTAGTTCCTCAATTAGATTCAGATCCTTATTAACATCTCAATTTAGGATTGTTCTGCGTTTAATATTTAAAAGAATCTTAAAGGTGAAACCTAGCCTACATGTCATTTCAGACATGGCCAAGATGGTGAAACCTATTCAAGAGATTCAGATCTTTGTTAACACCTAAGAACGTGTTAGCACTCTTGACAAATGTGATTCGAGAAAATCACAACAGTCATTCTTATATTGGAATTCTTCAAATTTCCTAATTTGGCCTAATGATCCAGAAATCATGGCTTATATCATCCTATAAGATGATCATATTATAAACATCCGTTAGTGATGAAGTGCCTACGGGCTAAACTTGTTGTCCGATAAGACAACGACAGTGGTGGTCTTTGACCCCTGTCTAAAGATGTTGGACTACGTCCAAGCATAATAGTCGGTAGGATCCATACAATGTCGACTAATAACATCTGAAAAGATGATCATACCATAAACGTCCCTTAGAAGGGAAATGCCTACGGGCTATAATTAACGTCCACTGAGACTAAAGACAGTGGTAGCCTACAACTCCCTGTCAAGAAAAGGTAACGAACTTTGATTCAAACCTTAATGCCTCGATTCCATAAAATCTGGGCTTATAAATTAAACTTGTCCACGTGACTAAGCCTTTTGTGCTATTACTAACTTATAATTTAGGATTATAATAAAAATCCTAAATAAAGTAAATATCTTTCCTTTTCTACCAGTATACATATTAAAAAGAATCTTAAAGGTACAACCTAGCCTATATGTCATTCCAGACGAGGCCAAGATGGTAGAATCTATTCAAAAGATTCAAATCCTTGTTAACATTGTAAACATGTTAACACTCCTGGCAACAGTGATGCGATAAAATCACACTTGTCATCTTCATATTAGGAATTTCCAAACCCCTTATTTAGCGTAAATGATCAAGAGGGATCATGGCTAATAAACGTCGAACATGATGAACACATCAAAACATCCATTGGGATGAATACCTTCGGGCAAAGATGTATACATGAAAAAGATAGTTTTATTTCATAACTTCTTGTCAAGACAATGAGCTATGAAATTTTCCGATCCAAAGGAATCATCGATCATGTTTTAAAATTTCCTAGTGACAAGGCATCTATGCCATCAAAAAGTCCCTTGGAACAAGCCCTTGTGCTATATATATATAAAATGTCAGTACGGCATTGACAGTCGTGACTTATGTCCCCTGTCTAATAAATATGAAGGATTATATTATGTTTAAACGCCAAAGATGGTTTATTTAAAAACCTAGGCAAAACATAATCAAATAAATTAAATACTATCTATTGGCCTATATGGTTTATTTGCACCATGACTATTTAATCATCAAATTCGAAAATTTGCTATATAATTAAACAAATTATTACTACTTAGTTTGTAGCCTTCAAAGCTTCACCATGGCTGACTCCTCTGAAGCTCACAATCATCCAGTTGATCAGAATGATGATGCAAGACTGAACTTAACAAGCACCGAGTTACAGGCTATGATAGATACAGCCGTAAACAACGCTGTGGACCGTGTGTTGAAGGATCATAAGCGAAAGTGCGATAATATCCTAAATAAAGGTTGTAAAAAGGGTAAGACCGGTTCAAACTATAACCCATCTAAGCCAAAGGAGGCAAAACCCAAATGTAAAACCTGCATGAAGAAGCACTTCGGAAAATGCTTCTATGAACAGACCGGGGATGTGGCATTTGTAAAGAAATGGATCACAAGACCCTTGAGTACAGGGACTTGAAGGACGCCACATGCAATGGGTGCGGCGAGAAAGGGCACATAAAGACCCGCTGCCCAAAGAAGACAACTAAAGAAAAACGCACTTTGGAGTCACAAGCTAGGCCTTGTGGGATTTGTAATAAGGAAGGGCACAAGACCTTGGAGTGCCAAGACATAAAGGACGCAACCTGCTATGGTTGCAATGAAATAGGGCACATCAAGACAAATTGCCCAAATAAAACCAAGAAGCTTGGGGAGGCTAAGAAGACCAAAGCTGGAAGCTCTCAAATGGACGCTCAAGAGGCTATTCAGGATGACAATGTCACAACAGGTACTTTCTTTATCAATAACGCTCATGCTAGAGTATTATTTGATTCAGGTTCAGATAAGTCTTTCGTAGACAATAGATTTTGTAAATCATTAAATCTGCCTGTTAAAACTCTAAGCGTTAAGTATAAAGTAGAATTAGCCGATGGTACCTCAGAGACAGCTTCAGCAACATTAGATGGATGTTTTATATCCATTAGGAACCATTCTTTTCCGTTGTCTTTGTTCCCGTTAAAATAGAGGGACTTGATATAATAAATAGAAATGGGTTGGTCATCCTATAACCAAGCCCATACTTTATGTGATAAGAAGCAAATAGTTATCAAGACTCCTTATGGTGAGCCTTTGACAATTCAAGGAGACACTGGGTATGGATTACCTAAGCACTTGTTGAATATGGTATTTAGAAAGGCTAGGAGAAAAGTCATGAAAAGGTTCAAGAAGCCAGATGCTGCACGCTCTAAAACACATGTCGCTGCTCATAAGAAGAGCTTTATTCAGGCTTCAAATGCGAAGAATAACCCAAACAAAATCATTTGTGACAAGGAGCCCATTCCTTTTAGGATGTACTTAAAAGTACTTCGTCTCTTGGAAGCCAAGAGACTTCAATAGTAAAAAGGGGCCATCGATTGCAGGAAATTGTGGATGAAGTAGAAACCATTAGGTATGTCAGCAGTTATGCTGGAAAGGACACGGTGAGGTATGCGTCACAGTCATTCGATGGCGATACCCTTGATTAGTGAGGACATTAATGAAGTCCACAAGAAGGATTCTCTTATACATTATGGGATGGTCCAAGTTTTAAGGACCTTATTAGAAAAACCTATCATCCACATCACAAGATGGAAAAAGATGGAATATGAATTTTCTGACTCTCGCCATAAAAGTTCTAGGTTATAGACAGTATGTTACAAATTTTAATGCATTGGCTGAGATAGTGCCCTATTCAGTTTACCCAAAAATCTAAGCTTAATGCAATAATTATTGGTGGTTAGCAACGGCAATAAGGGGGCACATTAAGGTTTCAAAGCCTGCACATTATAAATCCATTATGGATCTACCTCAGCTACTCACGTTATATAGATTAAGAAACAACTAGTCAAAGCTGAGTCTGCCCTAAAATTTGTCAAAGATTTCGTAGCTAAGTTTAAAAGAATTAAGAATGGAGGCGTTTAACCCTCCTGATGAAGGATTAGAGGCAGCTCACATTAATGACACCAGATAAATCCCTTACTGTAATTTTATTACTAGGAGTTACGTTTGGTTTCAGGTGCTGCTAAGTCTCTCATAAGACCATAAGCTTAGCAAACTTTAGAAATTTTTCCCGTAAGAAACCCAGATATTAAGTGTAAGGTAAATCTTACAGGCAAAAATCATAAGAACCATTTCTTCTGTTCCTGTCAGAAACCTTCAGTCATAGAATTTTAGAAGTATCCTCTCTCTAAAAGGAAGTGCGTCAGCATACATAGTTGATATCTCTTTGATCTCTATCGATTGCGAATACCAGACCGTATGATAAAAGCGCCCTATGAGGATTGATGTATCTTAATAAGTTCCATAAATTGCTTCCATGCCTGATCAGTATGGAGGTTTAATGCATGGAACCGCAAGGATATTCTAATGGTCATATGGTACTAAAGTCAACTAATGGTATTCAAAGAAGATATCCAGAATGGAATTGTCCAAGTAAATGTTCCCGATTAAGGAATTCGTGGACTTGTAACATAAATGTATCACTTAATTGACACAAGCAATGATGGATGAACTGGAGCCTGAGGTTTGGAAAATCTCTGTAACCTCCTTTGTATCTTGATTATCTTCTCCTAAGATTACCCTGTTTACCTCCTGAAAGGCTAGTAGAGTTAAGATTTATATTCCAGTTAGGGCTGTATTATTATTATGAAATCTCTAAGACAACTAGTACCATCACTAGAAGAATCGAAACCCTGATTAAGTAAGTTTTAAAATAGAAAATTCATATAGCTTAACTCGATATTCTGAGAATTCGGTATAGTTAATTAAGAAAGATGGTTCATTTTGCTTATGCATTGATTACCGCAACCCTAATTAGGCAACAATTAGAAATTGCCATCAGCTGCCCAGGATTGTCGATTTGTTCGACTAGCGGCAAGGATTAGCTATTCCTTAAGATTAGTTTTAAGCAATGGTTGGAATAACCATCTCACTTTAAAATAAGATTTTCCATAATAGTTGTTATATAAACATCAAGGCTGCTTCTTTGAAGACCTTGCATAGATGGAATGTTAAACATCTATTGTTAGACAGAAGGTTAGTAAGTCCAATTATCAGGATCTGAAAGTTGCCTTGGAAACAATGAATAAGATCATGCGAATCCACGATCATCTGTAAGATGCCAGTATGCGGCAGAAAATCAAGGATTAATGATAGTAGCAACCCTCCTAAGTTCTTGTTAAGGAATAAGGTTCAACAAAAGATATCACCCTGGAAGGGTGTGCCAATTTTTTTAATTATCAGGCTAGTTAAGCTCTGAATATATAGAATCATTCGAGGGAATCAAATGTATTAAGATCAAATAGCTTATAAGCTAAAACCTATTTAAGGAGTTTGGCGGAGCACACAATGCATCACACACTAATGATTTAAGGATGTGTTTCACCAATAAGTCGAGAAGCACTATCACATAATGATATGCAGATTTATGATATAATGAGCAACCTGTGTCGATTAAGGATCGACAGGTTAAGAAGCTCCAAAAGGATACATGTACCCGTTATAAAGGTCAACTTGGGAGCTTGGAAAAGCTCCAGATATACTATAGAAGTTAAGTCCATTATGCGACATAAAGGTCAGCCCGGGCTACTGAACGCATAAGAAACATGTAATTCTTTTACAAGATTATATTCAAATAATTATCCCAAGTTATAAAAAGTTTTGTGCCATGTGCATTCAAATTAATTTTCTAAAACATTTTCAAAATTAGTCAGTTAATTGTATTTACCAGTGTAAACTGACGTATTTTCCAAAAAGGCTAAGTGCAGGTACTAATCGGAATAGGCTGGCTACTCCTAGCATCAATAAAGAGTCTCGCAAGCTTAGATGCCTAAAGTCTGTTGAACAATGTTTCATTTTATTTTCGATCCGCCTGTGGATCCTTTACATTCCGTTTGTAATACTTTGATATTACTTTATATTGGTTTGTAATATATTCATTTTTTGCTTCCGCTTTGCAATTAAATTGTGTTGTTTGACTATGATGATATCAACTACGTCACGATACTCCCCACCGGGCCAACCGGTAATACGTGGAAATATCGGGGTGTGACAGCTATTCGATCGAGAGTGTGATAGTTTGAAGTTTTGGTCAAATCGTTTAGGTGTTGAAAGTTTGAAAGTTATAAAGGGCAAGCCACCTGGTCGAATAGTCATTCGATCGGATGGCTATTCGATTGGGTGATCTGTTGCTTGAAAATTTTGTAAAATCTTCTAAGTTAAGAAGTTTGAGTTTTTAACGGAGACGGCGTGACGACGTGTCAAACAACAGAAACCATACCAAGTCCAGTTTAGTCGATCGGATGGGAATCACCCCATTCGATCAGCCTAACTGTTCCTGATGAAGTTTCATGTTCAACCCGTAAATCGGACATCTCGTTGGTGGAAATCCGTTCCTCAGACCGGTTCTCAACTAGAGAATGAGTAGAGAGCCTGAATGAGTCTAGATTCCATCAGTTTTGAGTAGAAAATGAGGAAAAGTTGAAGTAAAGTTGAAATTTGTTGATAAATGTTTAGATCCTGTGGAGATTTGTGTTAAAATGTGTAGAAATCCTTTAGATCTAAACCATTCTCGATAAGACGACGTCACACAACTGATTGCATAAGCAACCGTGATGATGTCACCTTCAAGGAATCCAAATCCAGTGATTTCATGGTGGAAATAAGTGATTTTGATGGAGAAGATGATGAGAAAGTGTGTAGTGATGATAGAAGTACAAGATTTAAAGAGAAATACTTACGGAATCGCTTGGAATCGAGAGAAAAGTGCTTGGAAGCGAGTTGGGAGTGAGTTGGTCGGATAGAGCTGTCACATCAGTGAACAGTGATGTGACAGGTGGGTATTTATAGGGTGAGAAGAGATAAGGCGGTGGAGATGAGGTGTCGGATGGCCATCCGATTGGATGGTCATCCGGACGGATGTCCATTCGATATCCTAAACCCCCCAAACAATGAAAAATCAAATCCCACATCTTAAATTCAAATCAATACACAAATTCACCAGTCCTTGTAGTTTCTCTTAAATCCGACCAAAGTCAAATCAAGACACAAATTCATGAGATACCAATTCGCAGTTAACCATATCCGAACCACCTTATCTCTATCAGATCTAGGGAACAACTGAATACAGAGCGATCGGGTTGAGAGACGAACCACCATATCTCTCAGATAGTCAAATCGAGGGAGGTGGTCGTTTTAACCCCACCATAGATCTGGTGGTGGCCGCCGCTGCCTTTCTTCTCATCCTCAAATCTGGGGCAGTGGGTGGTGATTGCGAGTGGTGTGGTGGGGCGGTGGAGAATTGATGTAGAGAGGGGGTAGAGGGTGGCGGTTGTTTGTGGTGGTTGGTGGGAGGTGGTTGTGAGTGGTGCGGTGGGGAACAAATGTAAAAAGAGGGGTGTTGGTGGCGGTTGTTTGTTGTGGTAGGGATGGACACATGTAGAGAGGGATAACAGTAGAGAAGGATAAGGGTGAAAAGACAATTTTACCCTCATGTGCATTGCACATGACCAGATTTGATAGAAAAATCTAACTGGGTTAGGGCTAAAGGACAAAACGTGTATGATTTGAAAACATAAAGGACAAAACTCATCAATTTTAAACATAAAGGACAACGCCTGCAAATGGGTATAAAGATAAAGGACAATCCTTGCAATTCACTCTAACTTATACTTGTGTTTGATAAAGATAAGCGTAAACCTACTCAATTATATGGTCTTACAATATCCCCCTAGGTTTATGCTGTCTTTATCACACTGTTGTCTTTATCATGTCTCTGTGGGATGATACTTCATCTCTTCATCTTCAAACTTGGGTCTTTTGTTCTTTGTAATCATGATCAGCTTTGCTTGAAAATCTTGTTGAAAAGAATGCGGGAGGATTTTCTTTGTCAATCATTTTTCTTTCAAGCAGGTTCACAAATACTTCTTCAAAGATACTTTTATTGTCAAATGATTACTTGTATCTGGTTCTTCTGACGCAGGTACATCTTGTTATTGTGATGCTTCATGCTTTGTCAACAGCCAACAACAACTCAATCTTCAACAACCCCTGTTTCTTGATTTAAATCAAGTTCTGCACATGCTCAGAAATTCATAAGCAAACATTTCTATGCAACAGTGGAAATTACCACATGAACACTAGGTACAACCAAGTACTTGTACTCGGATTTCACAATTCAAATTTCTGTCAATTTTAATGATTAATCAAATCTTCAAGAACGGTCAAATTTTTAATGAAACAAACAAATACTCTATTGTTTAGATTTTTGAATTTTCTATATTTTTATTTTTTAATTTTTAAATATAAGAATATAAACAGAAACACAAGTAAACAAAGAAACTAATATACAATTACAATTACAGCTGCAATGGGATGAAAATCGTTCTCAGGCAGACCAAGGAACATTTTTCGGTGCGAGCTTATTTAACTTGTCTAAGCGATTGCCAATATGTTTGTCCTCTTAAACCTAATGCTCGACATTCAATTTTCAACTTTGTGATACGCTTATGGTAATATTATACTAAAATAAACGTGTGTCCCATACCATGACATACCCCCGCAATCAAGGTAAGCACAACGATTCATCGTAGCAGGTGAGTATACTGAGTTCATCCTTTCGTTTTACAACGTCAGACCATTGGTGACAGGTCAGTACTTTCGTACAGCAGAGCAACCAATGTTTGTGTCCGAAGAGGGTTAGGCAAATACCTTTTGGTACAAATTTTTCTTTTTAGCATACGGAATTCTCTCATTGGGAGATTTTCTTCCTTTAAGGTTTTTGGCCCTTTTTAGCTCTTTTAAGATATCCTAACTGTGCCTAGGTCTACATATAATCTGGATGCAACAGAAGGACAAACATGATATCCCCGGATGACTCAACAATATAAAGACCCGAAACCTCAGACGTTGGCTATCTATCAACGAAAGATTTAAGACCATGAAATCATACGCCAATGGTATGTTACCCACATGATACATAGTTTGTTATGTTTGTTCACTTGGTCTCTTTTATCTTTTGAGCGTTAAGTATATCGACATATCACGGTAGTCCTAGTCATTTCAGCTATAACACCTTACATGTGTTGGTCAAACTCTTTAACACGAACATTCATTTCATTTCCCATATATGCACAAACTCTTTTTGTATTTTTCTCATTTTCTCTCTCTAAAATTAAACATATATACAGATGTCTCTTGCTATCCCCCTAAATTTGTGCATAAATCTTATGCGCAAATTTACCTTATACAGAAAATTATATAACAATACAAAAACCAAGGTGCCTATACAAAGCATCACATCGTTTCATTGAAAGACACCCTTTTAACAACAGGCAAAAAACGTGTATAAAAGGCACCGTTTAAGAAACTCACGTATTGTATACATATTTGCAAAATGGTTTTGGCTGCATAAAATGACGCACCGTTTCTATATACAAAACTAACTTGGATATTCGAACGTCGTCACTTTACATTTGACATCCAAACTTATAATGGAACCGACAAAATATTTAAACCAACGTGTCTTTCGAACGTTGGCACTTTACATTTGAAATATTCAAACACACTCTCCTTTCAAACGTCGTCACTTTGCATTTGAAAACCAAATTCATGCACAATTCGAAAGAACCAAACTGTCAACACCATCCACCGATTCACCGTCTTTTGCCACCGTTTCACACCCTATATAACTCCCACCATCACTCATCTTCAGGCACCATTTTCTTCATCCTTTCCCAGTCTACAACATCTACACTGCACCACCATGTTCTGCCTCTCCCATGAATACCCACTAACGGGCGAATATCAATACAGGTTATCTTTTGTTTCCCTGTTTTTGTTAATGTTCAAAGATCTTTTCTTAAATTTCTTCATCGTCTTCAAGGGTATATGCAATTAATCAATTTGCTTTTGTGATAATTTATTCACAATCGTTAGAACCAATAGACTTCCGGCACTATCTACAGAGTCCGACCACTGCTGGAGACGGAGAGAGAGAAAGAGAGTGAGAGATGTTGTGCTGTGCCGGTGGTTTTTTGGTGGTGTCCGGTTATGACAATGGTTCAGCGTTCATGTTACGGTGGCAGTGCTGTGATATGGTGGAGAAGATAAGGCATTTCAAGAGTTAGAGAAAGAAAGAAACGCATGATGGAGGGTCGACAGATTTCGACTAACCTAAAATGACCGACCACTGCGGCGCATAGCGGCGGCATCCATGTGGTTTCCGGTTCTTCGGCAGAGTACGTGTTTATTTTCGGTTTGACGAGCTTAGATTTTAATGGCCGACTCCAACCAAGATTAGTTCACTATCAGATGGTTAGCAGCGACGTAAAAAATAAATGGTTATATTTGATAAATTTAAAACCGGTATTTTGTTTTGGGTAAGTCACGTAATATTTATAACTTTATTGAAAACAAATATGTATCTACGTCGCAACGTGCGAAAAATTTACAAGGTATTTATAGATAATTTTGTATCCACTCAAACCATTATACCTCTTGCAAAAAGTCATCACAATTCAATTTATTTTAATCATGTAACCGCCATGCAAACCATCGCGTCCGTTCATTCAGCAACTTGGTTTAATACCAAGCATCATAAAAAATAAGGTATATGTCAGTTTACTTTGAAAAAACACGTCAGTTCATAAATGAAATATCATTTTATTTATGTATTAAACTTATGAATTTTTTCATGTAATATAGTGATGCTAGAATATTGATAAACAACAACTCACTGCAACGCGCGGGTGACGTAAATTCGTGTATGTACAAAAAGAAATACGAAAGAAAATGAAAATATTTTTTTTTGTTTTTGCTTAACCGTTCCATCACCAGATTTAAGACTAATCAATATCAATTAGAACACGAAATTTAAATTTTACCTTTTCGCTGATCTTGTCTTACCTCCTTTATCTCCTCCAATTGAAACATGTCAACTGTAAAGAAATAAAACTTTTTGCAATAGTGAAATGTTACCCATTATGTCTCTAGAACAACCACTATCAACATTCCAAGGATTGTCAACAGCTCCTCCTTGGTTGTCCCTGAAAAATAAGGAGATAAGTAAGACATTGGTACTAAGGCCATCATGGTCCTGGGCATTCCTAAAGCATCAAAATAAGATACTTCTCGCAAGCACATGTCCCCTTTTGCCCTCCAAATTTGTTTAGGTGCCTTTGGCAATACAATTTGTTTTTCAACCTTATTGTTTTTCAAAACTTGTTTAGGTTTCAAAGCTTGCTTCCTTTTAGCTTTCGCAGCATTCAAATCCCCATCAGATGGTTTAACCTTGGTATGCGTATTCATCATTACCTTAGGTTTTTCAACCTTCATTGGCTTAGAATAAGATCTATCCCTTGATGTAAGCCTCTAATTCTGTGTATAATATGGCTCATGGGGACGATGTGTGCAATTTCTTGCAATGTGACCGGGTATGCCACAATTGTAGCATGTTTGTTTCTTTACATAAGGAGCATATCCCGATCCATTCGATCCAACTGATGATGAATTTGAATTATAGGATCCGTTGGATGATTTGTTTGCAGACTTTTCAACCTTTCTGCCCTGTTTCATATGTCTCTGTCCACAAAAGTTAGTGCATTCACTGTTTTTTTTTTCTAAAAACAGTGTTAGATTTATCATTTTCATTTAAAACTGTTGGTTTTAGAGGCACATATTTATTTGAATGGCCTCTCAAAACTGGCTCAGAAGCGGCCTTTTTCACATATGGAGGAGCATGAACAAACAAATTTGATGTTTTTAAACAAACATCATCAGTTTTTTGGCAAACAATATCATCTCCCTCAACCCTATTCTCTATAATCACCTTTTCTGCAGGTGAAGTAACCAGGTTAGTAACTTTCACTTTCTTACAAATAATGTTAGTTGAATCTGTAGCACTGAAGCTGTCAATTTCAATTGCCACCTTTTGTTCAGTAGATTTAGAATCAGTAACATTTTGTGTCTGAACAGAGGCTTCCGTTGTTGATTTGGATTCAATAGATGACGTATCACTAGATTCAACAAAAGCTTCTGTTGTTGGCTCAGATTCTGCTATTGTTGGTTCTAATTCAACTATTTCAGATGACTCATCACTAGATTCAACAAATTCAACTAATTCTGAGGTTTCACAATTAGTTGTTTCTGAAGTATCGCATGGAGAGTCAGATGAATTACTTGATTCAGATTGTTTTCTAGATTCAAATTCTTTGATGAACTTAACCAAATCGTTCATCATAGCAAACTCAAGGTTGGTTGATTTTTTGATTTTGCAATTCAGTTGGTTTTCGAGAAATAGTTTATTCATTATTGTTTAACACTTGAAAATGTTTATCAACATCAACATTGTTCTCAAAACTTAGAGTCTCCGTCTGTTGTAAAACATCAGCAGGTTTTACACAAACTTTATTAACGGCCTATTTGTCTAACTTGATTTCAATTTTATCGGGCCTAGTAATTTTGATTTTCTTAGGCTTAGCATGTTCAATCTTGACATCACTTGCCCGCCCATAGACCATGTCAGGCATGTTGGCTATCTCCTCTTCAGTCATTGGAATAGAGGTATGGTTGTGATTGTATGGTGGATGAATGCATACAAATCCCAAGCCCTTAATCCTAGTTTCTTTTTTACTGTATTTTAACTGTTTATTTATCATTTTCTAAAATTTTTCACTTGAAACGTCAAACTTTTTAAAATTAAACTCTGTATTTTCAAAAGTTGATTTTAGAGAATCAAGTTCAACAGTTAATTTTTCTGAAAGTTCTTTGTAGTGGAGATGCCTACACTTTTCTTGAATCAAGTTGTTATGCAACTGGTGGATATCACGCTTTTGTGCCTCCACCGTATCCTTATATCCATTGATTTACTTTTTAATATGATATAAATCTGATTTGGATAATTGTAGTTGCATAATTAATGAGTTAGCCTGTTCTTTATAACCACTTACTTTTTCCCTGCAAGCACTAGTACAACAAATATCATCAACACATTCCTCGGTGGGAGTGGGAGTAAAGTCATGAATTTGAAAAGACATTTCTAAGTTGCTGCACCGTGATCCCCAGGATATGTCTGTCGTACCGAACCGGACCATTAAAAACGTTCGAAAACTGACCGAAAACTGTTTTTTACCAAATCGTACCGTTAGACTCATCTCAAAATTTCGAGTCCAATGATATATAATGTCTAAACACTTTTTGGGATTTTCGTGCCATCTTTTTCCTAAAAATCACACGAGTCCAGCCGTGCGGTCGGTTTGCTAAGATTGTTTGCAGATCAAATTCTGCACTTAAATACGTTTAAAACTGAACACGTCAGTTGATTAAAATTCCACCTTTTCTATATTGGGTCGCACACTCTTTGAGGTCGCACACACTGAAACCGTACACCTCGAATTGGGTCGCACACTCTTTACTTGGGCTGCACACTCTGTTGGACCGTACGCTCTGTTAGACCACACACTAAATGGACCGCGCACTAGTAACCAGGTCGCACACCTGTACACTGGGTCGCACACTCTCAATCTAGACCGCACACTCAACTGGGCTTCTCGCACACTACCTTATTGGGCCCGTATACTAAGATTTAGTCCGCAAACTAGTACATTATCCAGTTTCAACTTTACACTGGTCCACACACTGGAACTCGTACACCGGAACCCCGCACAATGCTCCTTTTTATCTCATACACAGCCAAAAACTCAATTTTGGTAACCACAATCAATGTTGTATACCAAGATCCCGATATTTAAGGAGATCAAAATCAAAATCCTTTTTGATTCTTTCTACCAATATCCTGAAAACCTGCAAACAACTTTTAATCGCCCAAAAACATATAAAAAACACAGAATTTTAAGTTGTTTATGAAATCGTTTAAATTGTTCTTCAAAAAATCTGATTTTAATAAAACTTTCGACTAACTTGCTGAAATAATAAACTTATTAATCACTCAAACAAGATTGTCAGTTGAATAA
>JARYGA010042011.1:0-27664 GCA_030545235.1 Helianthus tuberosus
ACTATGCTAGTAAAACACTTAATGATGCACAAGAAAATTACACAACAACTGAAAAAGAATTACTAGCCGTGGTATTTGCTTTTGATAAATTTCGTTCTTATCTTGTTCTTTCTAAAACTATAGTCTATACAGATCATGCAGCCATTCGATATCTCTTCAAGAAGTAGGACGCAAAACCACGTTTGATTCGGTGGATTCTACTCCTCCAAGAATTTGACATTGAAATCAGAGACAAAAGAGGAGCAGAAAATACTGCAGCAGATCATCTTTCGCGCTTAGAAGACCCAGCTTTGGAGGCGACCAGGGACGAGCAAATCAACGAAAAATTTCCAACTGAGTCCCTGGAAATGGTGGAATATAAGGAAGAGCCATGGTACGCCGACTATGCTAACTACCTAGCTAGCGGTATAGTCACAAAAGGATGGTCACATCATCAAAGAAAAAAATTCTTTGCCAATGTGAAACACTATTTTTGGGAAGATCCATATCTTTTCAAAATGTGTGCCGACCAACTCGTCCGACGATGCGTACATGGTAACGAAGCACGAAGAATTCTCCGCCATTGTCATGAAGGTCCATACGGAGGGCATCATGGTGCCGCTAGTACCGCACGAAAGGTATTTGATTCAGGATTTTATTGGCCAACCATTTACAAAGACGCCCAAAGTCTAGTCAAGACATGTGATGCTTGCCAAAGAACAGGTAATATTTCTTCCAAAAACGAGATGCCACAAAATGGCATTCTTGTTTGTGAAATTTTTGATGTGTGGGGACTCGACTTTATGGGACCTTTCCCACCATCGAAAGGAAACAAATATATATTTGTGGCAGTAGACTACTTGTCTAAATGGGCCGAGGCCGAGGCACTTCCAACAAATGATGGAAGAGTTGTGGTAAGGTTTCTGAAAAAATTATTCTCTCGTTTTGGCACGCCTAAAGCATTAATAAGTGATAGAGGTACCCATTTTTGTAACCATCAACTCGAAATTTTTTTAACAAGATATGGGGTCTATCACCGGGTCTCAACAGCATATCACCCTCAAACAAATCGACAAGCCGAAGTGACTAATAGAGGTTTAAAACGAATACTCGAAAAAACCGTAGGGTTAAATAAAAAGGAATGGCCAGATAAATTAGATGATGCTTTATGGGCTTTTCGAACTGCTTATAAAACAACAATAGGTACAACCCCGTATAAGCTAGTCTATGGAAAAAGTTGTCACTTGCCAGTAGAAATTGCACACAAAGCCTATTGGGCAATTAAAAATGTAAACTTAGATTTAGAATTTGCTGGTAAAAATCGATTTTGTCAATTGAATGAATTAGACGAGCTTAGGAATTATGCATACTCAAACTCTGAAATTTATAAGGAAAGAATGAAAAATTTGCATGACAAACACACTAAACCTAATGAATTTCGGGTAGGGGATCTAGTTCTTTTGTTTAATTCACGACTTCGATTATTTCCTGGTAAATTAAAGTCTAGGTGGTCAGGACCTTTTTCCATCACCCATATTTTCCCACACGGTGCAGTAGAAATTAAATCTCAAAATGGGCCTCCATTTAAAGTCAGTGGCCAACGGCTGAAACTCTATCAAGGATTCATTGAGGATGAAGAAGAAGAGATCTCGCTTCAAGCGGTGGAAGAATAAAACATCATACCTGGTAAGTTATGAACGATTGAGACAACAAATAAAGCGGTAAGTTTTCTAACCAAAGCTTATGGGAAACAAGGGCACTCACACGAGCACTTAAAAAAAAAAAAAACTTTGCTCGGCACGAGGCCGTGTCCGCGCTGCAGTCGGGATAAATCCCCTTTTTTCAAAACAGTTACTTCATTCCACACGCCCCGTTTCCCTAAAAAAGCTCTGGTTTCAGGCGATTTTTCGCAGAATTTCAACGTCACCTATCGCTCTAACAACATCAAGGTATGATTCTATCACTCTTAGTAGTTAGATTAGTTACTTGCATGTAGTTAAAACACCAAAAATTTGGGGGGAAATCTAGGGTTCTTGATGTTCATCCGGATCGAACCTCAAATTTTTGTTTAGATCTGTTTGCATTTAGTTAGATTAGTGTTAAGGGAAGTAGATACACTTGTATTGTTCACAGATTTAACGGATTTCTCACAAAAACCCCAAACCCTTGTTCTTGAACCGAAAAAGATAAAATTGATAGGGTAAACGGGTTATTTTGGGAAAAACGGCACTTAGGGTTTCATTTTCGGGGGAAACCGCACCTATTGGACCAAAAATTTTCAAGTTTTCGAAACCGGGTCGAAAAATGGGTTTTTTGAGTAACAGACCCCTGGACACGGGGCCGTGTCCGCTGAACACGGGGTCGTGTCCAGCCCACTGGTTGCAGTTTTGTCCGAAAATATTTCTGTTTCGTGCTAACTTTTGGTGTATTCTTTCAGATGGCTAGGAAGTTCACAAGATTCAACGCCAATGAGCTCGATGCTAGAGCTCGATACGAGATACTTCAAACAAGGCCAGAGGAATACCCGAGGCAAGCATGCACGGACTTGCTAACCCTGGTGAATCAACTTGACCGTTTCAACAACATTGTCACGGGACCACTCAGAGTCGCCCTAACAACTCGACTCCGTTCCGTCCACGAATGCACTTTGGAGTTCTATAGCACCTTCACATTCAACTCGAGGTGCGACCCGTTCGACAATGACGGGGTAGCATTCCGATGTGGCGGAACGAGGTATTCGATCTCTATGGCTCAGTTTGGATCGATTATAGGGTTGTATGCGGAAGAGGATGCGGGAAACGAAGAAAATACTGGAGGAATGAGAGAGATAGGTGAGAACGAACGCCAAGCCATTTGGGCTCATATTGGAGAAGGGTACTACAATCCGAGCAGCACTAAGAGTACAAAGTTGAGGGATCCGCTCTACAGATACATCCATAGGCTCCTTGGCTACTCTCTTAGCCAAAGGCATGACAGTAGTGGCGTAGTTGGTTTAAGAGATTTGGTTGTCCTCCACTGCATCCACAACCGCAGGCCGCTCGATGTTCCGTTCCTCATGCTCCGAAACATGCATCACAACCGCCTTGCTAGTGCACCGACTCCTATCTTCTTTGGAGGATGGGTGTACCGTCTCTTCAGGCACTTCGCCCATATACCTAGGTCATTTGAGAAGAGCCCATGGTCAGGTATGGTGGATATACACATATGCCGCTCAATGAACCTGATTTATGAGGCGGAAGACGGGACGGTGAGCTTTCAAAGGATGCAAGGTCATGCATGGAACCCGCAAGAAGCGCTTGTCCTCCAAGCTCCGCAACATCATCAGTACCAATACCAACCCCATGGTGATCCGGGCCAATCATCCTCCTCGGGAGGCGGTTTTCCTAACTTTCAAAGTTTGCATGATTTGTTGCAGGAAAACCTTATGTGCACCAGGAACACCTATAACATGGCGAGCAACACCTACCACCGGGTCGGAGCTATCGAAAGAAACATATCCGATATCCAAGATGATGTTGGATATATACGAGACCACATTGCACGCCATGGAGGGGATGATGACGATGATGATGATGACGATGCTATGGAGTACGCGAGAGGAGCGGAGGAGGAAGCGGTTGGTTGATGACTTCCCAGGTTAACCCTTTTTCACTCTTGAACAATTGATGGCCTGCGTGCCAAAGTGTTGAAGAATTTACTTTCCCTAACTTCTTTTATTTTCTGCATTTATTTTTCTTTTAACTATGACATGGATGTTGAATATTGGTAAAAAGTAGAATGTTTGCTATGGTATGGTAGGATGTTTATTGATTAAATAGGTACAAACGAGGCTTAAAGTACTAAGCATTAGTGCTACTAAAGCCGGAGCAGGAAAACCGAAGAAAGAAACCTGTTTTTTCAACTTTGCAGACTGTCCACACGGGGTCGTGTCCAGCCGACACGCCCCCGTGCCCATTCCCCTGAATCTGCTGTTTGTTTTAATTCTGCAGACCTTGACAGACACGGGGTCGTGTTCAGCCGACACGCCCCCGTGTTCACCTTTTGTAAGTTTTCGTTACTGGCACCTGAGCACGGGGTCGTGTTCACTCAACACGGGGCCGTGCCCAGGTAACCAGTAACACAAAAATTTTTGCTTTTTACACCTTTTTACACATTCAATCAACCTAAAAACTTATTTTTGGGGCACATTGAGGACAATGTGTAATTTAAGTGTGGGGGGATGCTAAAACCTTGAATCTTACAAGTCCTAAATACAAGCCTTGCACAAAACTCTATTGGAATCGCTAATCACCCCAAATTTTTTCAAAAATTTTCATTCTTTTTACTTGTCTAGGTTTAACTCGAGAAATTCAAGTTCTCAAAAAGGTTATATTTTTACGAATTTACAACCGATAGCGTCGTGATAAAAAGAACCAACATAAGAAAATTATGAAAAGGCATGACAAGCTTAGTTAAAATTTGATTATATATACTTGATCACATAAAAACCCATTCCCACAAAAGTGAGTTTTGAGCCTTTATTGAGCATACAATTACATATCATTAGACAAAATGCTCATATTTCGTTTCTTGTGTGAATAGCCGCTTGGTTCTTACGACTCTAGAACTTGCCATGACGATACATTCCCGGTCCTTACCAACTTAAACCCGAGTAAGTAAATGATGGAGGCATTAGGACTAACCCTTTTTATTTCTACACCATTATTTTTCCTTTTTTTTTTTACCACCTACCCAAAATCCCCCTAGTTAGCCCCTTTGAGCCAAAACCTTTTCATTTCATAACCCAAACCAAACACCCTTTTACCCACCAAAACCTTTTTATTTTTAACCCTTTGTTTTAGTAACAAGTTCGATTTTTCGTATGACTTTTCAAAAAAAAAAAAATTGTGTTGAGGATGAAGCAAAAGAAAATAAACAAACAAGTTCATCAAAAATAACTTGGTTTGAATAATAGCTTCATCAAAAATAAAAGTTACAAAAATAGAAAGTCTTACGAAAACCGACACTTGTTACGCTTTTCGCCCTTTTTCTACTAACCACTAACCACCAACCCAACCACCAACCTTTAACCCAAGCCTAACCCTTCACCCACAAAGTCCTCTTGATATTTACAAAGGTATATAAGTTAAAAAGGAGGAGGATTGATTGCTTGGCAAGCCTATGGTAGGAGTAAGTTCCATGCCGCTCTCGAGTGATCCACAAAAATACATTTTCGGCCGAGTGTTGAGTGATCCCCGTGAGGTATGTGAACTTATATATAAATAGAATTTTACAAAGGCATGTTATGCCCTAATAAATAATTTATCTTATGAAAAGTTTTAAATAAATCACGACAAATAGGATTGTAAATAAATAAAAATAAACTTAAATAAAGAATCTTGGAAATCCCGACACTCTACGACAAGCCCAAAAAACCTTCTTCTCTACCCATTCCATTTGGGAGTGTAATAGCCACATATTAAAGAGTTTTGCTTGAGGCCAAGCAAAGATTCAAGTGTGGGGGTATTTGATGTGTTCAAAATGTAACATATAAATTTCATCAAATGAGGCATAAAACTAACCCTTTTTTAGTACTAATGTTGGAAAAAGTGTGCATTTGTCTTCCTTTTGTATTTTCAGGATTAAATGAGCTCAAATTAACAAAAGAAGCAAAAAGACATCAAAATCTAACATAAATACAAGAAAAGGAACAAGACGTGACATGCCCGACCCCACGACAGCATCTTCCCAAGCAAAACAAGAAATCAAAAGCCTGAACACGCCCCGTGCTCAGCCAGCACGGGGGCGTGCCCAAGTGTCAGCAGAAAAGACAAAGTGGTAGAAGCTTCTATTGCCCACCACGGGGCCGTGCTCAGCGGACACGGGGCCATGGTCAACTATAAGATTCGCACAATCTAGGCAAATCTTCATAGTACAAAGATTCTTCTGCACACGGGGTCGTGCCCAGCGGACACGGGGGCGTGGTCAACTAATAAGACAAAGCTGCATTAAATGAAGAAAGAGAAGGATGTGGACACGGGGCCGTGCCCACTGGACACGGGGCCGTGCCCGAGCTTCTGTTCAGCCTATAAATAGGAGTGCTTGGCTCAAGCTCAAACCATCCCTTGGCACACCACCTCTCTCACACTTCACCCACCACCCACCACCACCATAACACCATCATCCACCATCATCATCCATTGTCCATCATAGAGTGTGTGAGTCGTCTCGGGATCCAAGATTGATCGTAAGAGTTCTTGACAATCAAGGCCATGTTTGCCTAAGTCTCTTACATCACTTGGTGAAGACAAAGTGTCTAGTGTAATACTTTTTATTTCTAATCTTTTCGCACTTTTTATTTGGTTTCATATTAATGACTTTAATAACTAGTTGCTTATGTTGAAGGTGATCTTTCTTTATCGTTTGTCCGTGGTGTCTTGAAATTATTTTACTGTCTATATAAAATAAAAGATTTTCACCATTCATATCTCCACGGTCTATATGGAGGTATGTTGGCTACCTGGTCGGGGGTTAAGGAAACGGTTTGGTAAAGGTCTTGCCATTGTTCAGCGTTTAGAGGTCCTGCAATGGACCTGGGTCAAATTTAGTAGGACCTCCTTCAATACTTAGCGGTATTGGATGGCAGGGGTCCAAACTCTTTGATCCCCTCATAAGTTAACTACTATTAATACTATAACCCGGATATTTAGGACTGTATCCCTGCTGACTCAGACTACTTAGTCGAGGGTAACGTCACCTCCAAAAGAGGGACCTACCATAATTTGCATTAATTACTTAATTAATTATCTTCCAATAATCCACCCTTTTAGGATTGTATCCTTGCTGACTCAAACTACTGGGGTGAGGGTAACGTCACCTTCAAAAGAGGGGCCTACTACAATAACTAAGATAATCTCTTAAAATAGTGCAAAAGTGCGGAAATAATCAAAGGTTACACTAGATACGAGTCGGAACCAAGTGATTCATCTTGTCTATCTGTTTTTCTTTTTTATTTTTATTTTCAGCATTTTAGTTAGTTTTTATTTTTCTTAGTTTAAAACATTTTTCTAAGATTTTTGATTTGATTAGACGTTGAGGATAAACCGGTACTAAAAGCTCTTGTGTCCTTGGACGACCTCGGTATCTTACCAACACTATACTACGCTCACGATGGGTGCACTTGCCCATATGTGTGTCTAGTGTTAGTAAATATCGTGTTTTATAAATTTAAAACTTGACTAAAAAGTGTTAAAGGGGCTTAAAATATACACCTAATAAATATAACACTTCACACGCATCAGTGCGCAAGCAGGGGTCAGACAGCAGAAACTTGTTTAAACAGCCTATTTCCAGCCCTTAAACACCCCAAAGGCCAATGCAACTTGTCAATAACTGGTGGTGGGGGGCAAAATGAGCTACCATAACATTCCGACAAGTGTACGGGTGAGATCAAGGCACGATATTCAAGAAATGATCCTAACGGTGGTCCATTTCCTATAAATACCCACCACATTTTCACCTCATTCCTCACAAATCTGATCAAAAGTGCTCTAAGTTGAAGCCAATCACTTCATACCTGAGCTACTCGATCAAGATTTACTAGCGGGGACCCTTTGTAAGTGTTCCTTCGTTCTTTTATCGCTTTTCTAGCCCGAAAGTCGAACTATATTTGACTTTCTGCGTTGACCAGTTTATGGTCAACACGAAGTTCGTTTGAACTTCATAACGTGAGCGTGATCACGGTGGTTATAGTCCCTAGTGACTATACCTACTGATTACCACGTTATCTAGGCTCAGTAACGAGTCGTAGTTTCGGCCAAAATGCGTATTCTTGCGTATTTTGTAACCAAACTACTCTTAGGTATCAAAACCGTTTGTTTTGATACCAAACCTATTTTCTAAACTTAGTTAAGCATGTTTTAACATGCTTAGCTCGTCACTTTTAGTTTAGTGCTTATATAGGGTCGTAAAGGTAAGCGATCTAAACAATCGCTTATACTTTCGAACCCGACCCATTTGGTCAATCATTAGGATCCGACCAAATACATTAGGTGACCATATTATATAGGGAATAACCTTCCAAGGTTATACCTTATGGTCGCTTCGTTTAAGTAGTTGTATGATAGGTAGTTTATATGCCTTAGGTAAATTACCAAAATGCCCTTTTTACGCCAAAATTCATTTTAAGCATATGTAACATAACTTTTGGTATCTAAACTGATTTGGCAACAATATTAGACATGTTAAGGCATGTATTACTTGTCATAGGACTTGTTAAACCATATTACATGAGTTCCCCTACTCATTTGGTTTACGAGCCCTCATTCTATCCAATCCTCCGATTATAGGTCCGGTTTATTAATGTAGTTACCTATATTAGGTGCCGTTTGATATTCGTGATCTCTAGCATTGTTTGGTTGTTACTCAAGGATTACTAAGCAATCTCAAGTGAGTACATAGACCCCTCTTTTACTGTTTTCCAAACTGTTTTGGGGTGAAACACATGTGCCTACTTGTTACTTTCATGCTTTCTTGTTTACACATCATATACTTGCTATCTTTATTAGTACATTTATAGTACATGATTTCAATACATTTATGCTATGTATGCCCATTGTGTGCATACTTAGTACATCACTTTACAATACATTTTATGCTATGTATGCCCATTGTGTGCATACTTAGTACATCACTTTAGAATACATTTTGTTGGACCGTTCTATGACCCTGAAAAGTCAGTCAAGGATGTTCATCTTCATGTATGAAGGCGGAATCAACATAAATGAAGTTACAACAGCTTTCCTATTCAATTCCTTCACGTTTATTGCTTTCTGAGTTCAATTTAACAGAGTTCGGTTACACATGCAATGACCTAGTCTCGCTCATACGTACATAATGAAGTCACTTATGAGGGTATTTATACTTGTTCTGATTTCGCTTATATGTCAGTGATACAAAAGTGGAATCACCATGTGACATATAAGTGGAATCACCTAGTGACTAATGAGTGGAATCACCTAGTGTACATAAAAGCGGAATCACCTCTAACCTATGTTCACAAAAGCGAAATTAACAATATAAAACCCTAATTTAACTCTCAAGACCCTATGTTGACTATCTTGACTTAAGACTTGATGTAGACGTAGTCAACAGACATTCCGTGCACCAACACATTTCATGCTATGTACGCCCATTGTGTGCATACTTAGTACATTGTTTTACATTACACTTATGCTATGTATGTACATTACGTGCATACTTAGTACATTGTTTTACATTACACTTATGCTATGTATGTCCATTACGTGCATACTTAGTACATTGTTTTACATTACACTTATGCTATGTATGTCCATTACGTGCATACTTAGTACATTGTTTTACATTACACTTATGCTATGTATGTCCATTACGTGCATACTTAGTACATTGTTTTACATTGCATTTCTGTTGCATATGCTCATCCAGCATATGAACACATTATACTACATTTTGAACCGTTGTAACCATTTGACTATGTGAACCGTCGTAACCCTTTGATTATATGAACCGTTTGTAACTATTGAACCGTGTGAACCAGTTGTATCTGTTGACATGATTTACATTTGACAATAGACATTTGACTATACATAAACATTTCTACAATTGTTAAACATTTTACTTTGGTGGTTTGGTTTGAGTAAGTGATTTAAGTAACGAGGCGTATGTAATATGATACAAGCACGGTGGATATGCCGCTGGTACTTCCTATATATAAGTGTTTGTATGGTATCACATATTGTAGCGTTATTTGAATCATTTCAATTTGAGACATATAACATTTTATACAAATAACATACTTTTCACAAGACATTGATTTACAAACAACTTATCTTTTACAAACTCATTTTACATGGTTATTCATTTAACCATACATTATTCTCTTATTTATACATATCATCTGATCTTAACGTTTTTCAAATGATTTACAAGACAAAGAAAATTACAAGGTTCATGACTAAACATTTTCTCAAACATAAGTCATGAATTCTGTTTTCACAAAACCTATGTATCTCACAGGCATTTTTATGCTAACGTACCTATTTTCACATGTGTTTTCAGGAGATGATGCATAGGACTTATCAAGACATACTTAGGCGGACTTGTGCCTTGGTGACTTAAAACGAGACAAGAACTAGTTAATTTATGTTATGTACTCTTTGGTCCTTGTTTAAAACAATGTAAACTTTCATGTTTGATTAATAAAACGAAACTTCAATTGCCATGGATTTGAAACAATTAATTCTGTTACAACACTCCCCGACGTTTCCGCCACATTTTGTTGTTCTACGTGGTCGGGGTGTGACATTAAGAGGTACTACAAGCGATTCATCGGCTAAGCATTTCTTGAGATTAGAAGTATGAAATACATCATGCATTCCTGCCATTTCCTCTGGCAGTTGTAGCTGATAGGCTACAGGTCCTATTCTTCTAATAATCTTAAAAGGTCCAACATACCTGGGACTTAGCTTTCCTCTTTTGATGAATCTTACCACTCCTTTCCAAGGAGAGACTTTTAACAATACTCGGTTCCCTACTTGAAATTCCAATGGTTTTCGCCTGATGTCCGCATAGCTTTTATGTCGATCACGTGCTGCTTTCAGTCGTTCCTTGATTTGAATGATTTTGCCGGCCATCCCCTGCACTATCTCAGGTCCAGATAGTTGCTTTTC
This sequence comes from Helianthus tuberosus, assembly GCA_030545235.1. Classification (NCBI taxonomy): domain Eukaryota; kingdom Viridiplantae; phylum Streptophyta; class Magnoliopsida; order Asterales; family Asteraceae; genus Helianthus; species Helianthus tuberosus. The sequence goes on from JARYGA010042011.1 coordinate 10,671, forward strand.
CCCAATTTCTGCCCAACAGACTGGGGTTCGGCACTTCCGTCCATAAAGTGCTTCGAATGGTGCAGCATTGATACTTGTATGATAACTATTATTATAAGAAAATTCTATCAATGATAAGTGATCGTCCCAATTACCTCCGAAATCAATTACACAAGCTCTAAGCATATCTTCCATTGTCTGGATTGTCCTTTCGCTTTGTCCGTCCGTTTGAGGATGATAAGTTGTGCTTAGATTTAACTTAGTTCCCATGGCTTTTTGGAAACTTGTCCAAAAATGAGAGGTAAAACGACTATCCCTTTCAGAAACAATTGATAAAGGGATTCCATGTAAAGAAACAATTTCATTTACATATAATTTAGCTAGCTGTTCCATACTGAAAATTTCCTTCATTGGTAGGAAATGAGCTGATTTAGTTAGTCTATCCACAATCACCCAGATTGTATCATTACCTTTCTTTGTTTTGGGTAATTGAGTAACAAAATCCATTGTTATCAATTCCCATTTCCATACTGGCATTTCTAACTATTGTAACAAGCCTTAGGGGGTTTCTGATGTTCAGCTTTAACTTGTGAGCAAGTTAAACATTTAGAAACATAGGTTGCTATGTCCTTTTTCATTCCTATCTACCAAAAATTCTTTCTTAAATCCTGATACATCTTATCATTTCCTGGATGCATCGTATATTTAGACTTATAGGCTTCTTCTAATATACGATGACGTAGGTTTCCTAATTTAGGTATCCACATTCTATTTTCATGGAAACTCCAAATTCCATCTGTTCCTTGTTCTAATTCCTTAATTATATCGTTTAGCTTTTCAGTATCATCCTTGATTACTGATTCTTGTGCCTTTTTAATTTGTTCATTTAAATCTACTTTTAGATTTAAATTAAGAGAACGTACCCTTTTTGGCTTTTCGTGATATTTTTGGCTTAAAGCATCTGCCACTACATTTGATTTTCCTGCATGATACTGGATATCACAATCATAATCACTAAGCATCTCCATCCAGCGTCTTTGTCTCATATTCAACTTTTTTTGTCCAAAAACATATCTTAAACTCTTATGATCGGTAAATATGGTAAACTTACTACCATAAAGGTGATGTCTCCAAATCTTAAGGGCGAAAATTATTGCTCCTAATTCAAGATCATGGGTTGAATAATTCTCTTCATGATTCTTAAGTTGTCTAGAGGCGTAATCTATAACCTTTTGACGTTGCATTAACACACATCCATAACCTAATTTAGAAGCGTCGCAATAAATTACAAAATCTTCAGTTCCTTCTGGTAATGCTAATATGGGTGCATAGGTTAATCTTTGCTTAAGAATTCTAAATGCTTCTTCTTACTTTGGTCCCCATTCAAACTTAATGGATTTACAGGTTAACTTACTTAAAGGAATGGCTATTCTAGAAAAATCTCGAATAAATCTTCTATAATAACCGGCCAATCCTAAGAAACTTCTAACCTCGGTTGGTGACTCAGGAGTCTTCCATATAGTAATTGCCTCGATTTTTGTGGGATGCACATGAATTCCTTCATGATTTACTAAGTGTCCAAGAAACTGTACCTGTTCTAACCAAAACTCGCATTTTGAAAATTTAGCATAAAGCTTTTCCTTTCTTAGTAAGCTTAGAGGTGCGTACAAATGCTTTGCATGATCCTCTTTTTTTTTAGAATAGATAAGAATATCATCTATAAAGACAATTATGAATTTATCCAAATATGGCTTACATATTCGGTTCATCATGTCCATATGCAGCTGGGGCATTGGTTAAACCAAATGGCATGACAGTAAATTCATAATGGCCATACCTTGTTCTAAATGCGGTTTTAGGAATATACTCTTCCTGTACCTTTAATTGATGATATCCTGACCTTAAATCGATTTTAGAGAAAAATCGAGCTCCTTGCAGTTGATCGAACAGGTCATCGATTCTTGGTAATGGATATCGATTCTTAATCGTGACTTTGTTCAATTCACGGTAATCAATGCACATCCGCATTGATCCATCTTTCTTTTTAACAAATAAAATCGGCGCTCCCCATGGCGATGAGCTTGGCTGTATGAATCCTTTTTCCAGCAATTCGTCTAGTTGTTTCTTCAGTTCCTGCATTTCTGCGGGTGCCAAAAGGTAAGGTGCTTTGGCAATCGGTGCCGTTCCTGGCAACAGGTAAATTCTGAATTCAACTTCCCTATCTGGCTGTAGTCCTGGTAATTCTTCTGGGAATATATATCTGAAAACTGAGACACTACTAGAATGTCTTTTAGTTCTTTTCCTTTAGTGTTAGTGATTATGGAAATCAAATACACTAATGATCCTTTTCTTATATAGCTTGCAGTTTTCATCACAGAGATGAATTTTGTGGACCTAGATGGTTTATCTCCTTTAATTGTGATCTTTTCACCTTTTGGTGAATTTACTTGAATTGACTTTTGATCACATAAAATACTGGCTTTATTGGCTATCAACCAATCCATTCCTAAAATGACATCGAATCCTGCCAGATTCATTGGGTAATGATTTGCAATAAACTTTTGATTTAATATTTCTATTCTTGTTCCCTGCAAGATTTCAGAAATCCTAACAGTTTCTCCATTAGCTGTTTCTACTAGTCATTCTTGTGGAAGTTTAGTTAATGATTGATTAAGAAGTTTGCAAAACGAAGTATTAATAAAACTTTGGTTTGCACTAGAGTCAAATAATACTTTAGCAAAAATATCATTAACTAAAAACATACCGGTATCACGTCCGGAATCATCTTGGCTTCATCTGTTGTCAGAACAAATGGTCTAGCATCTTTAGTGTTCTTGTTGTTCGGAGCTGGAGCCAATTTTGGACAATTTGGCTTGATATGACCTTTTTCTCCACAGTTGAAACACAATCCATTACTAGATTTCCTTCTGCAATCTTCTTCCTTGTGTCCTGGTAACTTACAGAAATTGCAGTGAGTGGAGCATTTTCCCGAATGCTTCTTCTTGCAAGTCTTACAGTAAGGTGCAGAGGTAGAACCTACATTCCTACGGTTGGAATTACCATAGCGGAATTCCTGAGTAAGCCTCTGTGCTAGGTTTCTCCTCTGGTCTTCTTCTCTTGTACGGACTAATTCATCAGTCAAGGTGTTTGTTAATTCCACAGTTTCTTCTATGGTTTGAGGTCTAGCTGCCTTGACTACATGTCTAATTTCTCCAATCAATCCCCAGATGTAACGGGAGATTAATACCGCTCTGGTGATGCAAGGGTAGGTACTATTCTAGCATATTCAAAGAATAACTTTGTGTACCCCTTACTATCCACTCCATTCATCCTAAGGTTTAGGAATTTGTTTGCTATCTGTTCTTTTTCATTAGGAGGGCAGAATTTCCGTTCTACCATATTCTTAAATTCCTCCCATTCCATATTATAAACCCTATCACTTCCTCTAGACTGGAGGATAGTGTTCCACCATTCTAAGGCTGAATTCTTAAATAGATTGGAAGCAAACATTATCTTGTCCTCTTCCGCACATTTGCTTATTTTTAAGACTGCCTCAGTCTTTTCTATCATGCGTAGAGCTGCAATAGGTTCTTCATTGCCCGAGAATTCTATTGGTTTACAGGACCAGAATTCTTTGTAAGAACAACCGTAAGACACGGTTCTTCTTCTTTTGGGAATGGGCACTTGAAGTACAGGTCCATTGTTCACACTGTTTGCAGGTTCAGAAGGTCATTTGCTATCATGTCTACTTTTATTATTAGCATCCTTAATAGTTTAAAGAATATATGGCATTGCATCTATAATTCCTTGTGCCACTATGTGTGGGATGGCACTATTATCCACTCGGTTTCCATTATTATTGTTGTTGTTCGGATTCTCATTAACCAAGTTAATGTCACTCTGGTTATCGTTATTCAGATTTTCCTGATTTCCTTCGTCGGCCATCTGAATTTTAACAGTTACCACGTATTAATATCACAAAATAATATTTAATATAGCCAATCACATGACACGCATTTTTGGTCAAAAGCGTCGATCATTGCGACTTACTCTATTTTTATATAATATGCATCTACTACAAACCAATACTAGAAATTAAAAATTACAATACCAACTGAAATTTAAAACTACACTACTAGTAGTAGGCATCCATAGTTTTTTTTTCATACACACATATATTATTATTATTATATTATTATTATATTATTATTATATTATTATTATTATTATCATTTCCACCATCACATTCAAGGATATGGATTCATCCAGAAATCCATATTGCACTCGTCGTACTTCCAAACGAGTCGCTCTCCCACCAGTCTCATTCTTTCACCATTCTCTAAAATTTCCTCACCAAATGTCCTAAGTTCTTGTACATTTTCTGCACTCATTGGGGGTGCAGGTTCTAGGACTGGGTTCAGAATCTGGGGTGTGGGTTCCTGGTATGGAGGTGTAGGTTCCTGGAATTGGTAAGGATTCTCTAAAATCTCCCTAATGTATACATCATTATAGTAATAGGGATCTAGAGGGTCCAAACCTGGGTAGGCTCCTAAGTTCAGCATAGGCATGTCTTCATGTATCGGGTAGCGTTGCACATAGTCCCTATTCTCGTCCCACCAGGGGTCGTAATTTGGGTCTAAGGGATTTGGTGCTCGTACCTGTGACAACCCTCATAAATCCAGGTATCCGTATAGTTAATTAATATTAATTAAGTGCTTACTGACTGTGCGGAATTACTTAACTACTTTCTGATTACTGCATCACGCTTACATGTGCATCACATATTACATAATGTCACATCATTATCACATACAAACTATATTGACATACATGATGCACAAAGCACAGTTAGCACAGTTAAAGGATAAAGCAGGAATGTGCTGACGGGGTTCAGTACATAGACAGACAGTGTTTTGAGACCCAGTATGGGCCAGGGACAAGGTACTATACTAGAATGGTGTGTAGGGAAGTAAGGACCATAAAACTGCGTCACTATGTGATAGATAAAGTGCCGGAAAGTGCCTAAAACCCACTTAAAGTGCAGAATTCTGCACATTTCAGCAAAATTCAGCATTTTAACATACTAGTATTATGCAGAAAATTGACTAAATGGTCCTGAATGCTTTCCTAAGTGTTGGGAATTAAAAGTGTCACAAAAAGCAACATAAAGATCATTAAACGGAATAGCTTGACACTTTAACGAACTGGTATCTAACCGAACAACCGGACATTACCCGGAACACCAAAATATTGCCAGAAGCATTCTTTTATTATTTCTTGGCTAGTTATGATCCCCGAACAACCTAACACACTATATAATGTGCCATACACATAAAACACTAGACTTTACACTTAACACCCTAACTAACTAACTAGTTACCATTAAAAAAATTACATTTACCCCCCCCCCCCCACATATAATTTACAGCCCAAGGGAGGACCCCACACCCCACTCAAAGATTTCATTATATATTTTATTTGATCTTTGCTTGATTGAGTGAGCATAATATTGAGTAGGAAGATTATAAGTATGGTTCATGATTTCACAAGATCATTTCATTTCAACACTTCACAACTTCACTCCACTCTTTCACTCTCTCCTCCCCCTCTCGGCCTACCTTAGTGCCACCACCACCACCACCTTGCAACCACCATTCATCTATTTCAAGCTCATTTCCAAGTGCTAGAAGGTGTTTTATGAAGCTTGAAGCTTGTGGAACTTGAAGAATCTTTCCCATTTGCTTTCACCCACCATTTTCATCATCTTTTTCTCTAGTGTTCTTCCCTAGCTTTTGAGCTAGTTGTAAGCTTCTTGTTACTAGTTTTTACTTCTATTTTGATTTGTTAAAAAGATGTGTTATGTTATAGATCACAAGAACACTAAAAGACTTGAACTTGAATCATGAACTTGAAGTTTACATATGATAATTTATGGATGAAATAATGTTGTTTACTTGTCGTTGTTTATTTGATATTGTGATGTTGATCATCATAAGGATCTTGCTAGATTTTGATTAAACACATGATCTAGCAAGTTAGAGGATGATTACGTGCTAACACAAGAAGATCATCCTCATGCATGAACATGAACTTGAATGATAAGATGATTTCTTGAAAAATAATAAATAAAGTGAGCTAGTAATTTTGTGAATCTAAGATTTATGAATGATTTTCCAAGAAAACCAAGTTCAAAATATGATTTTTGGAAGATCATGGTTTTTATTTAACCTACACTATTTTTAGTGGAGAAACAAGTGTATAAACCACTTATGAAACAAGAAGATGTTATAAATAAACATTTTTGTAGAATAAGTTTACAAGTTGTAAACACCTAGTTTCTTTAAGAATGGGATTTTTAAAGAAGTAAACACACTTTAGAGGGTAACTAAACCTACTAAACACCCTACCAAGTTACTACGAGTTTTTGTGAAACGATCAAGTTCATATTGTTATATAAAATGTATTGTTCTTGCACTTGGTAAGAATAATAATGTTTAGGTTGGATTGTTGATTATTGTGTGTTGATTTTGAAAAGAAAATGATATGCTTATATACAATGGACACCTCCGTTTTTAGGGGAAACTATTGCAAAATTTTCTAAAAATATAAACACTTAGAAAGATATTTTCTAACAAGTAATTAGAAGTGTATTTTGATCATAAGTCTTCAATATAAACTTTGCCATAATTTTTGTGACAAAAATACAAATATTGGAGGTTGGTTTTTATAAATAAAAATGGGTAAACATATATATTTAGAATATACATACACACATTAAGACACTTGTGTGATTTATTGTATACTTGGTGAAATGGTTATATTATTTTAGGGTAAAGTAATATAACTTAACAAAGTACCGTGAAATTTACTATCCAAAACAATACCGTTACTTATATATTTTTGGTAAATATTATTTTTGGACAAGGTGAAAATATATTATTTTTGGGGAAATAAAAATATATTTTCCTAGTATAGTTAGAAGATATATGATTTTTGGGAAAATATATATTTTCTGGACAATATATTATTTCGGAAATTACAAATACAATAATACAAATACATGTATAAGATACCCCATCCTTGGGAAGGAAATACAAAGTTAAATACTTGAGAAGTATTAATACAGTAATATTGCTTAAACAATTATTCCAAAACCAAATATAATTTAAGTTGTAATATTAATTATTTTGACAAATAATTATATAACTTGGATTAACATAATAGAAACGTAACTCAAAAACATTAATGCTAAGCAAAGGCAGGACCCGTCCGTCTAATAGACGTTAGTACACTGTAGGTAGTCGTGTTTGCTGACAGAGTTTGAGTTACGAGCTGAGGACGCAATACTGTGAGTTCATGTCCCCCTTTTCTTTTAACTGTTTTCAGTTTTATACTTCGGGGGTGAAATACATGTTACGATTATTACAAACGTTTATTACATGGTATGGTTAGCTAAGGAGGGTTACTGCTAGATCATATGAAGGGTGGGTACAACACTTAAGGCCATTAATCCTCATCATAGGACCGAGGGACATGAGTGATAGATCTATTTCGGTGTGGTGAGCCCACACCCATGGGGACCAGGGTGGCCCATAGAGGTGACTATGTCTTCCAGCCGGAGGCCCGGTACAAATTTGCTAGGTTTGAGTTTTCCTGCACCATTTCACACATACCATTGGCTTTGCAACTCATTGGTGATCTCTTTTACCTTATTGCTACATACCAGGGACATATATACATACAAGACATACTTTAAAGGTTTATTCATACACTCACACATGAACTCGCTCAACTTTTGTTGATTTTTCAAATTACATGTATTTCAGGGAACTAGTGGATCTGGCAGGGGTAAGCATGTGTCTTCAAGCTGCATTTTAATAAAAGATGTTATCCATGGTTGTCGAGTTTAGGGGGTGTATCCTATTCCTGGACGAGATACATATTTCCAAACTCAGGTTTTATTTAAAGTCTTTTATGGAGTCTTTATGAACTCAGTTAAACATGTCATGGTCTGTAACTTAATTTGGTATCGATGTTTTCAAGACAAGTATGTTGTGATATTTTCTAAACTAAATTAATGGATGAATATCTTTTGGTTTTATCATATAGCATTGTTATGATTGAATGCTACGGTATTAAGAAGTCACACCAATAACCATGCTTCCGCAAAAGTCAGGGTGTGACAGCTTGGTATCAGAGCTTCGATCGTAGCGAACTAGGATTCTTCTCGAGTCTAGACTACGATCATTAGGGCTCTCACGAAATGTTTTCATTGCATACAAAAAATGTCCAGATCTAGGAAACAAATATTTTTACAAACAAAAGGGCACAAAACACATTTCAAGGTTATGTTTTAATTCAGTCTTAGAGATTGGGGAGGTTCAGTCTTAGAAACTGGGGAGATTCAGTCTTAGAGACTGGGGAGGTTCAGTCTTAGAGACTGAGGAGATTCAGTCTTAGAGACTGGGGAGGTTCAGTCTTAGAGACTGGGGAAATTGAGTCTTAGAGGCTGGAGAAGTTTAGTCTGAGAGACTGGGTAGTTCAGTTTGAGAAACTGGGAGGTTTAGCCTGAGAGGCTGGGTAGTTCAGTTTGGGAAGCTAGGAGGTCTAGTCTGACAGACTAAGTAGTTCAGTCTGAGAGGCTGGGTGGGATAGTCTTGGGAAGACTAGGATGCATACATGCTTACATTGTTATTACTTACATGCTTATTTAACGATTGTTGATATATGTGCATACTTGTGACTGATTTGTTACAGACGCCATGTCCTCTTCAGAGAGCGGAGCATCCAACACCATTGATCCCATGGCTATCAGATTCCTATCTCCGACTCAGAGAGTGATCCAGAGATGCTTTCAGATGATACTGACGATTTTCAGCCTTTCGCCTTGCCGGATTTTGGAGACAACATACCACTAGTTGATGGTCTTCCGGGCGAGGATCTACCTCTTGTACAGATCCCTGCTCCTCTTCCACTTGCTGTAGTTCCTCTTGAGGATCTGCCTCTAGACGCTATGTCCGACGACGACATTGATCCTTTGATTGAGGGTCCCCCTGAGGATTCCCAGGATGGTAGGGCTCCAGTCGATGATGCCATTGTCGTTTCACTTATCGAGGCTCCAGTCGATGATGCCATTGTCGTTCCACCTGTCGAGATACCAGTTGATGATAATGTTGTTATCCCTATTGTCGAGATCCTAGTTGGTGATGTCGATGCTGATCCACATGAGGAGATTCCCATTGTCGAGGCTCCATCTGACCATTCAGGTCCTGATTCATACGAGTCAGTGTCTTCCAGTACCTTACATGCTTTGGGATTACAGCAATATCCCACAGATACTGATTCTGACACAACCATGTCGGTTGCACCCGATATTCCACACGACGATGATCAGGATTTTGATTTTGATGATGAGATGGTTCTTGTCTTTCCTCACGATTTGACCCCGATCATGAGATTGAGTTTGTCCCTGATGAGCAGCCTTTTGAGGCACCGGTTGATCCTGATTTCGATCCTGAGCAGGAGATTGATTTTATTCCTGCCGAGCAGCCCATTGATGCACCTATCATTCCTGACGAGCAGCTCCTTGATATACCCGCTGATAATGAGCTTGCTCCAGCTGACCCCGAGCCCTTGATTGCACCAGAGCCCATGCCTGCTCTCGATCCTTTACCCGAGCATGACCTTACACCTACCGATGTACCAGCTGTTGCACCACCTCTACCTGACCCGATCCCTATACTTGTTGATCGTTCCCATTTTGCAGCCCAGATTGACCCCAGATATGCATTCACCCACAATGGGTGGATCGAGGACGATGACGACTTCCCTCCATTTGTTAGACCGGTTACTCCCCCTCCTGCACCCATTGACTTTGTCCCGTTTCACCCGCACGTATCTGACATTCATCGTACTGATTTACCAGTCATATTTCTTCAGGATATCCCTCATCCCCGTCCCGGGGAAGGACCGTCGAGTCAGCCGTCTGGTCACATACCTCCAGTGTCAGCAGCCGATCATTTCATGCCACAGTTTACACACACTTCTCTATTTGTTTCTGCACCCACGGGCGAGCCACCGATTTAGTTTCCGCCCTACACGATGCCTGTTAGTGATCCATACCATCCCTTCCACGTTGGATACACGAGGGATGATATACTTTTGTCGCTACAGTTACAGCAGGATATGCTGAGTCGTCGAGTCACTGAGCTAGAGAGGATCCCGCGTCCTCCACCTGGTACTGGTCCATCACAGTTTGCTGCTCCACTATTTCCTTACTCAGACTTCGATATTCGATTTCTTACAATGGAGCAGCAGATTAGCTGTTTGTTGCAGCTCGTTCATACTCTCGAGGAGGAGTTAGCGCGTATGCACTGTTTGCTTTTCATTCCTCCACCTCCTCCTCCTCCTCCTCCACCATCAGCTTAGAGGTTTTTGGTCTTCTGCAGATAGACTACTTTTGATGAGAGTGCAGCTATTGAGCCAGATTGCACAGCATTTTGAAGACCACACTTTGACTTTTGACCTTTGAATATTGTAGTTGGTAGACGGTTTGGACAGGGGCAATGTGACCCTTTAGTCCCACTTTGATGTATGATACAATTATGAAACTTGTAAAACTATACTTGTGGTCTTGATATATGAAAGCTCAATCGCAACATTCTCATTATATACGTTGTTGGAATTACTTGTTTGTGTTATGACATGGGATGTTATGTGGTTACTTGTGATTGATGAATGTTATTACATACGCATATTACATACTTATATGTATACGACCTGACCTATACAAACTTTTTACAGAAGATGCCTCCACGAAAGGAAACCCGATTGCCCACTACTGAGGCCGAATTACAAGAAAGGATCTCCCGAGCAATAGCAGAGCACGAGGCCTCACGCGCCGAAACTAGCGGGGGTACCTTAAGGAACAACCCACCACATGGTAATGTTTAAGTCGCTTGAGACACATTACGTTACATTTGGATATTCCATGTGCGGTGGCTGTACCTTTAAGCAGTTTTTAGACTGTAAACCGCTGAATTTTGACAGGGCTAATGCTTTCTGTGAATGACGTTACTTGTACAGAGAAGACCAATTCGGTGTTAAGGATGAGCAAATGCGCACCAGATCAGCAAGTTACCTACATCTCCGGACTGTTCATAAACGGAGCGCTTTCGTGGTGGAATCTCCAAGTCCAAACTCTGGGAGAGGCAGCAGCATACGCTTTGACTTGGAACGAGCTGAAGGAGCTCATGCGAAAGAAGTATTGCTCCAGGGCCGAAATTCAAAAATTGGAAACAGAATTTTGGAACCTTAAGATGGACGGCCCAAAGATCGCCGAATATGTGCAAAGATTTCACGAACTATCTCATGTGGTACCCTATATGGTTACTCCAGAATTCAAATGCATCGAGTGTTTCATTTGGGGGTTGGCACCTCAGATTATGAGTATGGTAACAACGTCAAAACCGTCGACAATTACTGAGGCTATCGATCTGAGCGTGTCACTGACTGAAGAAGCTATTCAGTTAAACCAGTTTTCGATCTCTGACCAGAAAAAGAAGGAGACTCACATGGAGTCATCAGGTGAGAACAAGAGGAAGTTCTCAAACTTTAAGAAGGGAACCAGCAGCGTCAACAAGAAGAAAGAGTCGTACTCACCGGCTGAAGCCAAGACTGGGATTGAAAACAAAGGGAAGGGTTACATGGGCGCTCTGCCCAAATGTGATATATGCCAGTACCATCATTCCGGCCAGTGCAGACTCAGGAAGTGTGAGTCTTGTGGGAAGGTTGGCCACTCGAAGGAATGTTGGGATTGAACCCTATCAGAGGAACAGATAATTAAAGCCAAAACTGGATCAGAGCAGTGGATCTAGAATAAGCAGATGTTATGTAATCAGGTCTCTCCCCTTGAAAGTGGTTTCAACATCTGCTGACCTCCTATCTACTGATCGGTACAACTGCTGACCTACAACTGCTGAGCAAGTCAAAGGCTGATGAAGACTAAAGCCCTGCTGTTCAATCTACTGCCTTGAGTCAAGCACTGCTGGGTTATATCAATTGCTGCTGGGTTCACATCAGTGGAAGAATTCAGCAGTAGTTTAGTTTGTCTTTATGTAATGAATTGTAATAACAGTTGTTAGCATAAGCAGTACTTGTATAGATCAGAGGTTAGAGTTTGTTAGGAGGTTAGATGTCACTTTCATGGTGACGTCAGCAAAGATGCCACAGTGGTTTGTATGTGCCTATAAATAGAACAGTACCCTATACTGTTCTATTAGCTCTTCACCATCTTCTTCCTGCACGAACAAATCACAATGAGCTCAGGCGGAGGGGGAGTTTGTTACATACATGCAAGTGTAATTGTTGAATGAAATAAATTCAATCATTCGATTCATTGTTTAAAATGTGTGTTGAAAGCAATTCTCCTGTTTGATTGTGAAAAGTTTGTTTCCATTATTTTCCGCTGCACTACTCATTCATTTTCATCTTAATTCAAACGTGAAACACAATCAAAACCAAACTCAGATCCTAACAATTGGTATCAGAGCTTGGACAGTCAAAGTTGATTTAGCAATCATTTTGACATAAATAGTTCAGCTCATAATTGTTGATATTGATAGTTTGTTCGTTTTGTTGAAAAACAGAGCAAGGTTTAATCACCATCAAAGTTGATTAATCAGTGCCTGTAAAACAACCAGGATGACGTCACAATCACAAGATGATAAGAATAACATTGGCTCTCTTTTCAAACCACCAATGCTTAAACGTAATGAATACAACATGTGGGAGAGAAGGATGGGTCACATCCTTGCTCAACAGAACACTGGATGTTGGAGATCTGTTGTTTTTGGACCCCATGTTCCTATGGTGCCAAGTGCTGAGGATACAAAGAAGTTCGAACCTAAAAAACCTGAAAACTATACTGAAACTGATTTCCAAAAGTTCGAACTCGATGCCAAAGCATTTAGCATCATAGCATCTGCATTACCCAATGAGATCTATGCTGGACTGTTACATTGTAACAGTGCCAAAGAGCTATGGGATGCACTGAAGGAACAGTTTGGGGGAACGGAAGAAGTTATTGAAAACAATAGGGAAATTCTGAATCAGCAGTATGAAACATTTTGTCACATCAAGGGTGAATCATTGACTCAGCAGTTTGAGCGATTCAGTTGTCTCATTAGTGAGCTAAGACTTGTTAAAGTTACATTTCCAAATTCTACAAAAAATAGCAGGTTTCTTAGATCACTACCAGAAAAATGGGATACCATTGCATTTGTTACTAGAAATTCTGTTGAGTTCAAAGATCTGACCCTGACCCAACTTCATGGTAGACTCCTGACCAATGAAAGGGAGTTAAACCAGAAAAAGAAGTTGCAAGAGTCTGGCAAAGTTGCTGATGATTATTCATTTGGCAGCACAGCTCTTTTTGGTCAGGAAGAATCTGGTAGCAGTAGTAAGGATCAGGGTTATGATCACTTTATTGATATAACTGCTGGTGGAAATTTCAACAACCCTGATTCTCACTCTGCAAATTATGCTTTTACTGCAAATTGTGAAAACCAGATATCAGATAACTTGTGTTTCGAACTCAATGATTTGCAACACTTTGATCCAACTGACTTAGAAGAGATGGACATTTTGCATCAATTGGCTTTTCTTAGTGTAAGAACAAGCAAATTCTACAAAAGAACAGGGAGAAAATTCCCAGGGTTACATGGGAACTTAAAAGTGGGGTTGGATAAGTCAAAAATTAAGTGCTATATGTGCAATAGGCTAGGTCATTTTGCTAGGGAATGCAGGAGTCAAACCACTGGTTCAATAATAACTCATCCCAGCTCAAACCCTAGACCACAACATCAAAGCACTGTGCACTATACCCAATATACCCATGCAGCCCATGTTAACACTGCTCACTATGCTGTAACCCCTGTGCCTATGCATTATATTCAAACCACTATTCCACAAATTCAGTATGTTCAAACCCCTGTCCCTCAGGCACAAGTGCAACCTGTTGCCCTCAACAAGCTGCTCCAACAGTGGTTCAACCAGATCAGCAAAGCTTTTTCACCCAAGGCTTTGTTGACTGGAGCAGCGTGCCTGATGAGCTTGGTGATGAAAATTTTGCACTCTATGCTTTTAATGATCCTTCTAATGATGAATTTTGTTTGATGGCATTAGAGTCAATACCAGAAGGGGTAGAAACTAAAAGAGAACAGCTAAGTGCTGAAACAGTGGATGAAGTGGCTGAAGCAGTGGTTACTGCAGTTGCTGGTGAACTACTGCTGGGAGAAAATTCAGAAACCCTGATTGAACCACTGTCTGACCCCTGGTCCAAAGAAGAAAAGGAAGAGAAGCAAGCAGGTGAGAAAGAAGTTAGAGCTGATGAAGAAGGTGATCATCAATGTGATTGTGCCATGATGGCTGCTGCTAAGGTATCACCTCAAGTTCTTGAAAAAATGTGTTCAGACAAATGCATTATTGCATTTGCTAACATCAAAGAGGTAAATGAAAACCTTAGGGATAAAGTCTTAACTGATGAAGTCAAATTTGAAAAGTTATTAAAAGAACTTAGAAACAAATTGGCTGAAAAAGACAAAGAAATCAGCAGCCTCAAAGAAGAGCAGAGCATAACCAAGACTTAACTCCAAACTATGGTAGAAAAATACCAAGTTTGTAAAAAGGAGTTGGAGTCCACCCAGATCACTTGTGAAAGATGGGTGGAATCTTGTAAAGGGTATGAGGTTATGCTTGAGAAACAGCTTGAAAGCAATGTAAAGTTTGGTATAGTATATAGAAAATATGATGATCTTGAAAACACTGTTGTCAAACAAGCTGGTTCAACTGAAATTATACCAACCAACAAGTATGGCCAAGAAGTAAAGATTACTGACAAACTTGGAAACAAAATCTCTCTGGAAAGATCATCTGTGGGGTCCTCAACTTTTAAGGAAATTGAGAAATACCAATTTAAACCCACATGGTATAATGAGTGTGACATTCTTGAAAATTTCAAGCCTATGGACTTCACAACCACTGATGGTGTCACAGCTCCAAAAGCAAAGGTCATTCCTATCAAAGACATCCCAACAGTGGTTCAAAACTCTGTTGCTAAGGAGTCTGAGAAAAGGAAGAAAAGAGAAAAGATCAAAAACCTGTTTTGTGATTTTTGTGAAAAGAGAAATCATCTAACAAAAGATTGTTTTCATCTAAAAGCATATAATCTAAACAAAACAAGTGTCATTGTACCTGCTGAAAGCTGCACCATTTGTGGTAAAAATAACCACAAAACTCAAGAATGTGTGTATCTCAAAAACTTTGATGTGAAAAAGAATGAGTACACTGCTAAAACATCCTTGAGTCCATCAACATCATCTATCAAATTCACCAAGAATCAACAACTGTTTGTGCCAGTCCAAACATCTGTTACAAAACAGTTGAATCAAACATCTGTCCAAAGAGATGTTCAAGTGACTGATGCACCCCCTGCCAACCAATTCAGAAGAGGTAAAGGACAATCATCTTACCAAAGGATTCCACATGTTTATGAGACCTACAAAAGGCCCTCTAAACCAAGAGTGAACAGGCCTACTTTTGGGTATCAACAGGTGATTGGTCAAAACCCACAACAGTGGTTAGAGAGAAACAGTCCTAAAACTGTCCAAACCCCTGACCTAACCACTGTCCATGCATCTGAACTCATCCTAGACACTGTTGAGACCCCATCCAAAGCCTTATTGGCTTTGGAGACCCTAATGAACTAATCCTTTTACTTCATGCGCAGGGAGCTTCTGCATGCTTAGATATCCTTTGGTATGTAGATAGTAGAGGCTCTAGGCACATGACAGGATGTAAAGCCCTTCTCAAAGATTTCAAAATCCATGGAGGGGGTGACATATCCTTTGGTAATAATAGTAAAGGGAAAGTTCTGGGGTCTGATACAGTACAGTCTGGTAATGTAAAATTTGAAAATGTCAATCTGATAGACAATCTAAAATTCAACCTTCTGAGTATTTCACAAATGAGTGATAAGGGGTATGGATCATTCTTCACAAAGGAGTGTTGTAGGATTGTTGGACCAGAAATGGTTGAAAAGATTGAAGCAATAATAAAAACTGGAAAAACCAAACTTGTTGCTCAAAGAAGTGGCAATGTTTATGTGGTGGATATGTCAAAAGAGAGCCCCAGAACTGATGCTTGACTGTTCTCAGCTGCATCAAACAAAGAGACAGAATTATGGCACAGAATATTGGGGCACACAAATCTCAAGACAATTACTGCCATTTCAAAACAGGGGTTAGTAAGAGGTTTACCTCAAAAACTGTTCACCTGTCCTGAGCATTGTGTTTCCTGCCTAAAAGGAAAACAACATAAAAGCTCCTACAAATCCATTGATGAGTCCAAAACAACCAAATGTTTGCAAATGCTTCATATGGATTTGTTTGGCCTAGTTAAAGTCATGAGTCTTAAGAAAAAGTGGTATTGTTTGGTTATTGTTGATGACTTTTCTAGGTTTACATGGACTTACTTTTTACACTCAAAAGATGGGATCACAGGCATTCTGCAAGACTTTGTGAAACAGGTTGAAAAGCAGTTTGGCCTTCCAGTAAAAATCTTCAGAAGTGACAATGGCTCAGAGTTCAGGAACAAGGAGTTGGATGATTTCTGTGTGTCAAAACGAATTGTGAGGCAATACAGCATTCCAAGAACACCATAACAAAATGGGGTTGTTGAAAGAAAGAACAGAACTTTAATTGAGGCTGCCAGAACCATGCTTGCTGATTCAGGTTTGCCATTAACTTTTTGGGCAGAGGCAGTAAACACCGCTTGCTATGTCCAAAACAGAGTTTTAATCAACCCCATGCATCAAAAGACTGCCTATGAGCTGCTGTATAAAATAAAGCCATTGATTTCATATTTCAAGCTTTTTGGCTGTCCATGCTTCATTTTAAACTTAAAAGATTCTATCTCAAAGTTTGCAGCCAAAATTGATTGTGGTTACCACCTGGGAT
>JARYGA010042012.1:0-27829 GCA_030545235.1 Helianthus tuberosus
CGTGGTCTACGCAACATAAACAGAAGAACCTGCACAGATATTTTTTAGAAAAACAAATAACACCTAAATGAAATCTCTTGTTGAATTGCAAATTTGCAACCATGAGACGAAACTAGGTGCTCCAATTGGACTTCAAAAATATTCTATTGGGCCGCATTTTAAAATAATTTGGGTTGCATCTAAAAGTTAGATGAGGCCCACAACAAAATGTGAAGCCTGCAGAGAATTAAGCTAGAAAACCAACGACAGTTTTTGCGGTGATCGACGAACATGGGGGAGAGCACCTTTCACGAGTGGTGTGTTTTGGTGATCAAAATTGCAAGGGAATCGATGATAATTGACAAGGATATTTTAGTTAGTAATTATATATTTATAATCCTTGTATCATATTTTTATGGCTGAGTAGTTTGTTTTTCATGATCACAACCACGAGTAGGGTTTGGTTATGCATATGTATCTAATTGAACTTGTAAACTTTGCTAGACATGAATACGTTCTTGTTGTTTTTGCAAGTGAATGATTTGAGTGTATTCATGTATTGAACGACAAACTAATTTGAACACGTCAATGCGTTGTTCCTTCTATTGATTTAATCACTAGAGACTAAGGTGTATTTGATTGCTAGCATTGGATAGTGAGTTGAATAGTTGATAACCAGTTATGACCCCACATAATAATCGGTTTGATATCGTTAGGGTGGAGGGTATCCTTCCCATACTCCCCAATAATTTATGTATACACACATTGTCAGGAAGAGCTCACTTGGTAGAGGCATATGAAAAAAACAAAAGATCAAAAAGAAATAAAAAAGGGTGTCACGTGAATTCAATCATTTCCAAGAAATAAACTTTTTAAATGAATCCTTATTCACTACGTAGTCTCATTTTCCTTCTAAAACTATTTATTTCCAAAGTTCCCATAGGTATTCATTTTTGAGATTGAGATATATTTTTTATCTAACACTAACTTCATAAATACTTGGAATGTACATTGATGTGAAGATGAGATGATCTTGTAAGCATTCCATAATAGTCAAAGAACTATTGATGATCATACCAGTGAGCAAGTAGTAATTCCCAACCACATATTCATTCATCTTACAACAGACGCTGATATACAAAGCTCAGAAGGTAAGAACTTTTTTACAATGCCATCTACATACAGTTAGTTATTTTCGCTAATAGTTCGTCAAACAGAGAGAGAAATATAAACCAAACTCGAATATAACACAACTCTTAAGGAGCATGGGATGCAAATCTAGAATTTGCATTATTCAAGACATCCAATTCACTGAAAACTTCTTTACCTGCATCAGAAAAATTTTGAAACATTTGCATAACTTGATGAAATAGGAAAACATGTGAAACAACATACCTTTCAGAACTGAATTCATTTCACAATACAAACAGATCTTCTCTTGTTTTGCCTTGTGTGGACTATATACTCTGCTGCATCGGCAATTCTATTGAACCACTTTGGTCTTCCTGTCGACAACATCAGATATCCCATTACCAATCCAAGTAAAGTTCCGCTTCCATATCCTAACACGACCGCTTGCCACGTAAATCCACTCTCTGTTTCTTGGCTATCTTCTGCCTGAATTGAACTTTGATCTGTTTCATGGTTTTTTTCACATTCTTTTGGTAAAGGGAATCCACATAGCTCTGGATTCCCCAAATATGAGTTATCCTCGAATGTGTTAAATTGTCTCTCCCGAGGAATGCTCCCTTCAAGTTGATTTTGAGAGAGATTTAGGACTGCGAGGAAAGTTAAGGCAGTCAGTTGTTGAGGAATCTCTCCCACAAGTTGGTTCCATGACAAATCTAATGATTCGATCTTTGAAAGATTTCCCAGCGCATAAGGAATATGACCTGTGAGGCTGTTGTGCGACAAATTGAGTACTTTCTGTTGATACATATCGTGTGGATACGGCTCGGCTCGGCTCGGTTCGACTCGGCTACGAAGTGAAGGCCGTAGTCAAGACATCCTCCTGTCTTGACTCGGTATGTTATCTACTTCGTAACGTTCGATGTAAATGCAAACTGCGTGTGTGCAGTTTGCATATTGATCATGTTTATGTATTGTGTATTGTTTATTTGTTTGGAGCCCAACAGGAGACAAAGTCCTACATGATGAAGTCCCTGAAGCCCAAGCCCAACATGAAGACCAAAGCCCAATCTAATATGGATTTCGTCCATGTGCTTGTGGTGAAAACACTTTAGGTGAAAACCACTAAGGACGAAAACACTTAGGATGAAAACCAAATAGGACGAAATCACCTGATTTCGTCCAGATCCTTGATTTCGTCAAAGTGTTTTCGTGGGCTTCTGATTTCGTCGTCATGGCTTCAGTATAAAAACACAGACACAGAACATAACACAGTGAGAGAAGTCTGAATAGATTTCGGAGCGAACACACTGTAAACACACACACACTCACACTGAGAGTTTATGAGAGCATCTTGTAAACATTGATTTGTAACCGTTTTCTAGATTAATACAATGGAGTGTTAATCGTTGAATCGTTGTGTCTTACGTGTTCGTCACTTGGTTTAACTTACCCGTTTGGATTCCGCACTTTCGGGTTTGTTGGAAAACAGGGAATAGAGGTTACTCGATCCTCCGGGTGGACCTACAATTGGTATCAGAGCGTTTGGCTCGATTCCTTGTTAAAACCAAGTGTTTTTATTGAGATTTAAAAGGTTTTTAGTTGTTTTTCTTGGTTTTTGAGTTTTTAAAGTTCATATCTTTCTGGAAAAACATTTTTAAAATCTATGAATTTCATGTTGTTTTGCTTCCGGTTCATGTAAAACCTTGTTAAAACTCTTGCATACATTTAAGATTGGGTTTTTATTGAACTTTAGTGCAAAAATTTGTGATCGGAATATTTTTAGGTTGCCGGAAAACTCATATATTCACCGGAGTTCATCAGACATTCAAAGTGTTCTTCATAAACTTCTGTATTTGATCTTTGTTAAAATTATTGTTGAAGTGTTGTTGCATATTATATTGATTGTTTGAAATTGTGTACACAAATGATTGATAGTTGGTATAAAAGTCTGATAAGGTAAGGCTTGTTTGAAAAAGGGTGCTTCGAAATCAGAGAAAAGTAAGGTGCTTTTGGCAAAGAAGTCTTTGTTGTCAGTAAAAGATAGATAAGGTTTGGTTTGCTAAATATCTAAATTGTCTCCTGATACATACCTGGTCAACGAAATCAGTTAGTCAAAAATATCATCCTGGCCGAAATCAGTTCTGAGAAACACCTGGCCGAAATCACTTCAGTTGTGCATATCAGCTCCTGGCCAAAAACACCCCTTGTGGCCGAAAACCCTCCTCAGCCGAAAACACCCTTTGCCGAAATCCCTTCTGGCCGAAAACACTTCTCAATGAAATCTGATTGATCTTGGCCGAAATCACCCTTATCAAGAAAACACAAGTGCATGAAATCATACATTCAGTCAACGAAATCACCTGGTCAATAATATCAAGCTGGAACAACTTTCTGGACGAAATCCCATCCGATTTTCGTCATAAACAGTTCAGCAACCATTCTGATTTCGTCATAACAGTTCAGCGACGAAATCAACTAAATTCTGGACGAAATCACTTTTCCTGACGAAATCAGAAGTGTCAGTAAAACATTTCAGCAACGAAATCACTTTTCCTGACGAAATCAGAAGTGTAAGTAAAACATTTAAGCAACGAAATCACAATTTCAGCAACGAAATCACCATTTCAGCGACAAAATCAAACATATCAGCAACGAAAACCCCTATTTTCATCACATACTTGTGTTATTTTTAAACATAAGACTTGTAAAACATTGTTAACTATTTAATTTGTGTGATTTGTTCAGGTATTAGTCATTAAACATCAAAAATGAGTTCGAACTGGTGGGGTAATCCGTCACGTTTATCTCCATCATGGGCCGAAAATCCCGCACCCATTTCTGCAATACCAGTGCGACAAAATACTGATATGTATTATGGAACTTCTAGCACTTCTATAATACCAGTGCGACAAAATACTGATATGTATTATGGAACTCCTAGCACTTCTGCAAGACCTTCTTCACACGCTCCACTTCAAACGGCGTTTGTCACAAGCACAAATTTATATGGCAATCCGATACAAGTTCGTGTAAAGCCAGCTCCAACAACAGACTTGTATGGAAATCCATTACCACCAGTTGCTTCACAATGCCATCGTTCTACTGTAGAACCATCATCTCTTGATCCAAGGAACTGTAGTCATACAGGAATTGCGTTTTATGCCGAAATTGTCAAAGATGCCAGCAATGGTGAATCATCGTGAAACGATGACAGTTCTGAACATGACAGTAGTTCAGTTGAAGACGTTTCAACTTCAGTTGAAGATGTTACAACTTCAAGTTCAAGTTCAAGTTCAAGCGAGGATGGATCTGAATGTGAATCATCAAGGGAGGTTGTTGATTCTGATGCATATAGGTCAACATCTGAGAGTGATTCCAGCCAGGTATGTGTCGATGAACCAACTGTCGTTAATTGTGATAATTGTGCTAGCTTAAGTGTTAAATGTGCTGATTTGGATGCTAATATGTCTGAGTTGCAAAGCAAACATGATGCTTTAAATGTTAAATTGTTTGACTTGCAAAACAAACATGTTTCATTAGATACTAAGTGGTGTGATTTGCAAAGCAAACATGAGGATTTGCAAAACAAATTTGAAGTGACAAATATGCACAATCAAAAGTTGATAGTGGATCTTTCAAAATGCAAAGAGGCTAACATGTTTTATGAAAACCATGAAAAGGAATTTAAAACGATGGTTGAAACCTTAAGAAAAGATAAAACCGAACTGACAAAAATGGTTTCAAGAAAACAAACTGACATAAACCTTTATATCAATCGTCTTGAAAGCATGCAAAAAGAGTTAGCCTGCACAAAGTGTGAAAGTGAGGCGATCCGGCTTAAACTAGACAGTTATTCTAACTCTAGATATGTGATGGATCACATCATTGGCACACAAAAAGAGAAAAAGGATGTCACGTGCATTGGATATAAGAAATGTCCACCACCTGTTAGACAAAATTATGATGCACTGCCTGATGAGGAGTATAGAACTCATTATGAAGAATCTGTTCCTTTAGACATTGAGGAATTTGCAACGGGACTTGGATACAAACCGGAAGTATAATCAGATTCGGATGTGTCAGCAGATACTTTTGTAACTGCTGAACAAAATCAGGATCCTCCAATCATTGTTGAGGATACTGATTCTTCAGATGATGAATCTAATGATACTGACTCAGCACAGTCAGATGCGGTAATCAAAGAAGAGGACATACCTCTCGAGAATCATATTCTATGTGATCCTCCCGCAAAACCTGCTACGACTGTTCTGATCGAGTCCACGTCTACTTCCTCACAAGAGTCTGAGAGTGTGAATTTGCTGTACACTCTTATTGGTGATGATAAAATCTACTCTTACAAAGATTTTCCTATTAAGAATGTTAATCAATCTTTAATTAGTAAAATTTTTGAAGATTCAACAAGTAAGTTCTTGGGAAAGACAGGATCACACGTTGTGGTAACACAGTGTCCTCCGATTCCAAGAGCTGAAATTCGTAAACAAAATGGCAATCAAAGATTACCAACTGAGAAAGTTCAGCAAAATCGCACCAAACCAAAAGGTAAAACACCGACTCAAGGTCAAAAGAAACAGACCCAGAAAAAGGACAAGAAGGTGAACTTTGTGAAATCAAGGGGAACGGATAAAATTGACACATTTGAAAACAAATCTAACTTAGATTTTGTTAAACAAAGTAAAATTTTGAAAAGAAACAGTCAAAACAACTACACACAACACACAAACGGTTGTGATGTAGGACCAAGTACCTCAAGATCACGAAGTTCATCATCAAGCTCCTACAGTTATGATACTCCGAGGTTTGTTGAGCGGAGATCATGCTTTGAATGTGGTGAGTATGGGCACATTGTCAGAAATTGTCCATATCTCACGAAAGGAAAGGCAAAGGTTGATGCCCCCCGTGGTAACAAATACCATAAAAGATCTGTTTCACCAAAACAGGACCCCCGTCTAGTTAAACAACAAGAAGTGAAACAGATAAAGAAACAACGGAAAAATGTTGAAAAGCTTTTAAAACCGGAGGTTGTCCAAACAAAATCTGTTGAATCAAATGTTAAAAATGAAAAACAAAAACAGATTTGGAAACCAAAACCAGTAACTGTTTCGGGGGGAGCTACATCAATTCCGAATCATCGGGAAATGGATGTTACAATTCTCGATGATGACGGACGACCCAAGTCTGTGAAGGCTTGGGTCCCCCTCTCCAACTAATCTCTGAATGAGTGTGTAGGATGTTCCAGGAGGAACTATTGATAGTCTTAGGATTGTTGATAGTGGAGCGTCCATGCACAAGATCGGCGACATAAGGCTCCGAAATATTGTTACATCTAGGAGAATATTGTTGCCATTGATGGAGAGAGAGAGAAAAAGAAAAGAAGAATATGTTGATGAAAGAATGTGGATGAATGAAGTTGAAAAATTTCGACAAAATGAAGATCATACCAAAGTTTGGTTGTCAAAGGTTTCAGATCTTGTTGCTGTGAAGAGATTTCTCAGCAGCTACAAAATCGACTTTGAAATCCACACCTGGTGGATATCCAGCTTGGGAGAGCGCTCAGATTCCTTGCAATGCACGAAGCAGTTGCAGGATACGGTTTTAAATTTCTAATATATACTATACTTATCGATATTTAAGCTGCTTTATGAATTATTATCATCTCGTACAGCACTCTTTGACCTGACACATTGATCTCGAATATCACTTCACACGTGATTGTTTTAATATGAAATTCATCAATGTTGTTTTGGTCCGCACCGATTACCGACGTGCCAACTGATTTTTCCAAAATTCGATAAATCAATTCTGATTAAAATTAATTTTGGTAAACGGCATTGAGGTAAAGCAAAAGTAATCCGCATCGGAAAATCGTTTTTTGTAAATATCTTTGTGTTTTTAAAATTATTGTAAGTTTGTTGATTTTAGGGGGAGTATTTCCAAAATTAGAAAATTCAAAAACATTGAAAAATTTCAAAACTAAAAAACAATAGAAAAACAAAAATGAGTTTCCCTGCGAGCAAAAGAGAAAATGATAGTACATCAGTGGTCTGTTGAAACCTCTTTAAACTGAAATGCAAAATGAAAAACGATAAGCAGCTCTATATAAGATGTATCGGTAGGCTCACAATCATCTTAAAGTGTGCAGGGTGATATAAACCTAAATCGACTGAAGATCAGGTGGGAACCACTCATTGGCATATGGTCTTAGTACCGAAATTTCGTTTGAGAGATTGCCGAGGTTCTGAGATATGTGGTCTTTATGCTGTTTATCATCTTGGTATCATGGTTGTTTCTTTTACCGAAACAAAACGGAGACGAAGTCTAGATCTTCCATGATATCATACATACGTGTACATACTGCATACGACCTCAATAAGTGATCAACAATCACATGTCCACAAAACAAGTGATAAAATATCACATTTATCCGGGAGTCAAGTTCGTCTCTTTGCTGTACGAAAGTACTGACCTATTCACGGACTTGCTCTTGTGCCCTTCATGCATCTGAAAATCAAGTTCCTCATCAATAAGTGATTTTATCACATAGGGCTTGTTTTCATCAAAATAAGTGAGTTTCTCACATTTTCATATACGGCAAAACAGATGATAAATGGTATACTCACCAGTAAGATGAATTCTCGTGCATACCTTGATACGGGAATGTGTCGTGATGTGGATGAACACCGGTCGGTAAGTATAAATCATACCTTAACGTATCCCCTCGCCATGATTACATATGATAAGTTGAGCTTATGTGGATAACAATACCGATAATCGTTATAGGATGTTTATCAAATTGTTAACAAAAAGAACAACAAGAGCGTTTTGGCGTGACCATACACTGATATGATTCTCTTACCCTCGAAACTCGCAAAAAGAATGTTTGTATATATTTACTTTTCTTAGTTTCTGCAACTCTGTATATATTTATTTACTGCTTTCAGTCTTTAAGTTTAAAATATTCAAAATACCAAAAAGATTTTAGGTGTGTTTTAATATAAACTTTATAAAAGTCAAAAAGATTTTATTTCTGCTTTAGTTTGATTAACCGATGTTGGAACTCAAGTCTTCGTTGCCTGAAATCTGATGAAAACCAAAACAACTGAATCTTCATAAACGGTCAGAGTTTGCAAGTTTTTGAAAGTTTAAAAAAAACTAAAATTGAACAATTTGTTAAACTTTCAAACTGTCGAACGGTAGTTGAAAATATGGTCACATGTGTGTCATTTGTTTAATGTTAACTATATTCCAAGCGTTTGTTCTCATTACGTGTTTAGCTTTCTTGCATGTGCAGATGCTAAAGGCAAGGAGAACATGTTCGATGATAAGCTTCGGAATGAAGACACGATGTGAAGGCACTCAAAATGATAAAGATGATCGAGTTGCTGCTGATCAATCACCAACACCACAAGGATCTAAAACATTGAAAATCAAAAGATTCCCAAGCATAATCAAAGGGGGAGTTTGTTAACACACTACCTAAATGAAAAGGGAGTTTGTTGATACACTTTCTACTAACGACGCGTGAAGACTTTGAAGATCCTACGACAAGAATGAATGAACCATCAAGAGATGGAGAACGAGATTACGAACCTCGCGACCAGCATCCAAGGGGGAGTTTGTTGATACATATCGTGTGGATACGGCTCGGCTCGGTTCGACTCGGCTACGAAGTGAAGGCCGTAGTCAAGACATCCTCCTGTCTTGACTCGGTATGTTATCTACTTCGTAACGTTCGATGTAAATGCAAACTGCGTGTGTGCAGTTTGCATATTGATCATGTTTATGTATTGTGTATTGTTTATTTGTTTGGAGCCCAACAGGAGACAAAGTCCTACATGATGAAGTCCCTGAAGCCCAAGCCCAACATGAAGACCAAAGACCAATCTAATATGGATTTCGTCCATGTGCTTGTGGTGAAAACACTTTAGGTGAAAACCACTAAGGACGAAAACACTTAGGATGAAAACCAAATAGGACGAAATCACCTGATTTCGTCCAGATCCTTGATTTCGTCAAAGTGTTTTCATGGGCTTCTGATTTCGTCGTCATGGCTTCAGTATAAAAACACAGACACAGAACATAACACAGTGAGAGAAGTCTGAATAGATTTCGGAGCGAACACACTGTAAACACACACACACTGAGAGTTTATGAGAGCATCTTGTAAACATTGATTTGTAACCGTTTTCTAGATTAATACAATGGAGTGTTAATCGTTGAATCGTTGTGTCTTACGTGTTCGTCACTTGGTTTAACTTACCCGTTTGGATTCCGCACTTTCGGGTTTGTCGGAAAACAGGGAATAGAGGTTACTCGATCCTCCGGGTGGACCTACACTTTCAAGGACTTTAAGCTTCCGATGATATCTGGAATACCTCCTTCAAATATGTTGTCTGATAGATCAATGGTTGTGAGAGTAGTCAAGATTCTCACAAGTTCATACGACATCCCTTTTATAACCACGGTAGTGTGGTAATAGATGTTCCAACCGATAGGAGTTTTTGAATAGTTCTCTTCGGTTTTCTCGTCACTTACATTCATCATGGCTTTTAGATTCCTAAAAAAATTTGATTGAAGAGTGCCGGAAATCTTATTCTGAGAAAGGTCCAGTATTCGAAGATTTGAGAATTGAAAATCAGTTTTTTCGGCATTTGTGATAGATCCATGGAAACTGTTTGATCTAAGGACAAGTACCTTTAATATTGGAAGAGTTGCTAACCAATTAGGGAACACATCATTGAATTGGTTATTTCCAACATCAAGCACTTCTAGAACCGCACATTTGGCTAAAGATCTTGGCAACTTTCCATGAAGTAGATTCGTGTTCAAATTAAGCTCACCTAATCGTTCACAACCACTTATCACTGGAAAGGTGCCATGAAAAGAATTGTTCCCCAGATCGATCATTACAAGATTTCCGTTGATGTATCCAAAGCAATTTGGAATTGTTCCATTAAAGTGGTTATTAGAGAGATCTACGATCTGAATGAAGCTCATCTTGCAAATTGACAAAGGGAATGGTCCCCTAATTAAGTTAGACTCGAGTTTTAAATGCAATAAATAATTCCAAGGAAGATGGTAGAGGCCCATTATGAAGTTATGTGAGAGATCAAAAATGTTTAGTGAATCCATCCACATCTTTCCTGTCCAACTAGGTAGTTGACCGTGAATGTCGCTATGGGATAGATCTAGATCACTGAGCTTAGTCGCTGATCTTAAGAACTCTGGGAAAACAGTTAGCTTACAAGAAGCCAATTTCAGTGCATAAAATTCAGGGTTGACAGAGTGATTAGCATTAGCGGTTACAACTGACAAACCACTGTACGATATTGTGTATAATTGAATATTAGGGTTTTGAGAGAAAACGATTTTGTGTTCTTGATTCAGAAATTGGTAATTCGAATATTCACTATTGTTTTACATATATACATAGCCGGTTACCAGAAACCGACATTACCTATAACATAAAAAATAATAAAACTTATCCTAACATAATATGTGACATATATGTAACATAAAATGTCTAGCTTATATCTTCTAATACCCTCCCGTAAGCTAGACGGATGTGATGTGTAGAAGATCTTTGAGATGAAGAAACTCCTTTGGCTGCAAAGCCTTTGTTAATATATCTGCAGCCTGTTCTTTGGTAGTACAGAACCTTACTTCAACCTCGTCGTTCTTGATCAGTTCTCGAATGAAATGATACTTTACTCTAATGTGTTTGCTTTTTCCGTGATATACAGGATCTTTTGCTAGGCATATGGTCGACTTATTATCACATAAAATTGTTGGAGGACCATCCATATGCATCTGTAAAGAATTTAGGATCCCTTTGATCCATAATGCTTGACATCCGGCTAATGACAATGCTATGTATTCAGCTTCCATTGACGATAGTGCCACAACCTTTTGCTTTCTTGATTGCCATGCCATAGCCCCTGAACCGAAATTAAAAACATAACCTGATGTGCTTTTGCTATCATCTATACTTCCCGCATAGTCGCTATCACTAAAGCCAACTAACTTTCCTTTACTTCCTTTCGAGTAAATTATTCCATGATTCAGCGTTCCTTTGATATATCTTAATATCCTCTTTCCAGCTTCCCAGTGATTCCGATTTGGTTTTTCCATAAACTGACTGATTTTATTTACGGCAAACATGATATCAGGCCTTGTATTAGTAAGATACATCAGTGAGCCCACCAAACTTCGATATAAGTTCGGATTTACTTCTTCACTTGGATCATCTTTTGACAATTTAAGTCCATATTCCATTGGAGTTTTAATCTCATGACATCCTTCCATATTGAATCTTTTCAGTAAATTCTTGGCATATTTTTTCTGTGTAAGACTGATGTTTCCATTATCATAATTGACTTCCATGCCAAGAAAGTAGTGAAGTATTCCTAAGTCAGTCATCTCAAACTCACTCTTCATTGAATTCTTTAACTGTTCTATCATCTCTATGGAGTCACTAGCTAATATTAAATCATCCACGTACAGACATACTATCATCCGCGTCTTGTCAGTGATCTTAATAAAAAGAGTATGTTCATACACACTCTTTATGAAACCATGTGCTGTAAAATACCCGTCTATTCTACTGTACCAAGCTCTTGGAGCTTGCTTTAAACCGTATAAGGCTTTTCTTAAATGACATACCTTTTGTTCTTCACCTTTCTTAACATAGCCTTCAGGTTGTTCTAAATATACTTGTTCTGTCAACTTTCCATTTAAGAATGCCGTTTTTACATCCATTTGATGTAGTTGCCATCCATGACTTGCTGCTAGTGCTAGAACTATTCTAATCGTATCGAATCTGATTACTGGAGCAAAAACTTCTTGATAGTCAACCCCATATTTTTGACTATAACCCTTGGCTACTAATCGTGCTTTATAGTTACTCACCCTACCATGTTCGTCATATTTGGTTTTATATATCCATTTGACTCCGATGGGTTTCTGATTCTTCGGTGGGTTTACTAGTTCCCATGTACCATTTTTGTGTATGGATTGTATCTCTCTATCCATAGCATCTCTCCATTTTCTATCTTTGTAGGCTTCATTATAAGATATTGGATCAGCATCGGCATATAACATGAAGTTGGCTACATTACTGTCATTCATCCGATTCCTATCATATAAATCATTCACTTGTGTTTCAGTGAGAGGATGTGAGTTCTGATATATTTCACTTATGTCTCGAGTCCGCAGTTCTTCATTTTCTGAGGACGATCATGATGAATCAGCTTCGTTTTGATGACTGTTCTGTTCGTCTGTCTCTCCGCTGTTCTGCATACTTTCTGTTTGAAGACTGTTTTGACCTTCTGTTTCTTCACTGCTGTTGATGCTATTGATTTGACTATCAATCTCGGGTGTCATTATATCTTGTGATACGCTCACTTCCGGATTTATTCTATTTTCACTTGAGTCATTCAGTTGTATATGTGTGTAGTCTTTATTTGCTGAACTATCACCCCATTCTTGATTTTCATCAAACACTACATCTCTACTAATAATGATTTTATTAGTTACTGGGTTATGTAATTTATATGCCTTACTGTGTTCACTGTAACCCACAAAAATTGCCTTCTCTGCCTTTTCATCTAGTTTACCTCTATGCTGTTTTGGAATGTGAGCATAGGCTACGCATCCGAAAACTCGTAGATGTCCGATGCTTGGTTTGTTCCCACTCCATACTTCTTGTGGGGTCTTGTTTGGTACACTCTTAGTACTTGCTCGGTTTAAAAGATATGTGGCACATGCCACAGCTTTCGCCCAATATGAGTGTGATAAGTTCTTTGTTTTAAGCATACTCCTACTAAGTTCCATAATGGTTCTATTCTTCCGTTCTGCTACGCCATTCTGTTGTGGCGTATAACTTGTAGTTAACTGATGATGTATTCCATTTTCCTTTAAAAATATTTGGAAATCATTACTACAATACTCTCCACCTCTATCTGTTCGAAGAGTCTTTAAGGTGTAGTTAACTTGATTCTCAACCATTTTCTTGAATAGCTTGAAATAGTTTAATGCTTCTGATTTTAGTTTCAGAAAATATACCCAGGTCTTCCTTGAAAAATCATCTATAAAAGTGATGAAATATTTGCATCCTCCTATCGACATAGTTCTCATGGGTCCACATATGTCAGAGTGAACTAATTGCAGCTGTTTGTCAGCATGCCACTTTGCATGTTTAGGAAAGGATTTCCTAGCATTTTTACCAAACACACATCCTTCACATATATTGTTCGTTGACCTGATTGTTTTCGGCAGACCTTTAACAGTTTCTTTTATCCCCATGTTGTGTAGTGTATCGAAACTTATATGTCCGAATCGTCAATGCCATAAAGTGGTCATGTCTTGTGTCATAACGTTACAGACCCTTGGTATCAAAACCTGATTTAGATTTAACGGAAACATCTTGTTTCCAGTCATCTTAACCGAACCGATGCTTGAACGTGTTGGATCTTTAATAGTGCATTCTTGATCAGCAAATTTTACTTCATACCCTTTTTGTACTAATTGTCCTACACTTAAAAGATTGTGTTTTAGCCCTTGTACGTAGAATACATTTGGAACCTTCCTGTTTAAACCTTTTACTTTAATTGAGACATCACCACATCCTAATACCTCCAGTTTCTTATTGTCTCCAGTTCTTACTTCCCTTCTTTCGGTTTCATCTAGTGTAATAAATAACCTCTTATTTCCTGTCATATGATTGCTACATCCGCTATCTAAGTACCAGCAATCGTCTTTGGTTATTTCCTCCATGTTAAATATCATAAACATTGTTGTTTCATCACTCTTTTCTTCAGGATCTTCTTCGTGTAGTAATGCATTCTCACCTCGATTGATTGTATCTCTTTGTTGACAGAATCTCGCCGTGTGCCCTACTTTCTGACAGTTATAACATCGCATTAATGCATTAAATCTTCCTTTTCCTCTACCTCGTCCTCTATTTCCAAAATCAGATCAGTTTTGCCGTGTTCGGTCAGTGTTATTACTCTGTATTTGGAATGCCTGTTCTATTGGAGAGTCATCATATTGTTTCATCCTTAGTTCGTGTGATTGAAGGATGCCTAAAAGTTCTTCTGTAGAAATCGTTGTTAAATCCTTTGATTCTTCTATTGCCACCACTACCGATTCATATTTTCTAGTGAGACTTCGAAGGATTTTTTCAACAACACGTTGTTCAGTAATATTTTCTTCATTTAATCGTAACTGATTTACTATGACAGTTGTTCTATTCATATATTCTTCTACTGTCTCATTTTCTTTCATTCTAAGTGCATCGAACTCACATCTTAGGGTTTGGAGTTTTACCGTTTTTACTCTTCGTTCTCCTCTATATGCCTTGTGTAACACGTCCCATGCCTCCTTGGAAGTTCTGCACATTGCAATTCTTTCGAATACGTTTTCGTTAACCGCTTGAAAAATTATATGCAGTGCTTTCTTGTCTTTCTTGACTTTTTCCCTATGTGCATCCCGATCATTATCTGAAGCATTATTCGGCAGATCGTTATATCCTTCTTCCACCATAATCCAAAGGTCTTGTGATTCTAACAAAACCTTCATTTGAATATGCCAGTGGTAATAATTTTGGCCCAGTAACTTTGGAATCTGAGTCTGTATGCCTCCGTTCGTTGTTGTCATGATTAAGATCGATTGGAATTCTGTATTTTGTCTTGACTGGTTTGAGGATTCGATGTTGTTGTTTGGATCGTTGTGGCTCTGATACCACTTTATTGTGTATAATTGAATATTAGGGTTTTGAGAGAAAACGAATTTGTGTTCTTGATTCAGAAATTGGTAATTCGAATATTCACTATTGTTTTACATATATACATAGCCGGTTACTAGAAACCGACATTACCTATAACATAAAAAATAATAAAACTTATCCTAACATAATATGTGACATATATGTAACATAAAATGTCAAGCTTATATCTTCTAATATACGACAGATCGAGTCCTTGAAGGTTTGTGAGGTTAGATAACAATATATCTAAATCCCAAACACCTGAGAAATTGTTATTTGCAAGGGTAAGGTAAGTGATGTTGACGAGTTGTAGAAACGACCGTGGGATGAGGTCTTCATCAAGAAGATTCAGTTGCCCAACAAGTTGATTATCATCAAGCATTAACTCACGCAATGACGGAAGTGCAAATACCGACGGTATGGTCTCTTGAAGCATGTTGTAACTCAAATCAAGTACCTCCAATGAAGAAAGCTTGAACAACCCAGATGGAATTACCCCACTTAACATATTGGTTGTTAAACGAATATCTTCTAATGAGGTGAGTAAGGAAACCCAAGATGGAATCACCCCTTCGAGCAAGTTACGAGATGTGTCTAGATGGACAAGCTTTTGAAGTCCAGTTATGTTGTTAGAAGCAGCAAGACCCGTAAAAGAATTATCCGATAAATCAAGTTTGACAAGCTGTGTTAGGGACGTAATAGATGAGGGGATGATCCCTCCAACATTAGTAGACTTTAGATCCAAAGTGACCAGGTTAGAAAGGTTTCCAATGAAACTAGGAAGGAACCCTGATAGTTTACAATCATAGAGATTCAAGCTTTCCAAAGACCTGAAATTCACAATCGAAGCTGGTATATCCCCTGTGATACCTGTTTGTGAGAGATCTAACAACCTAAGAGGAATGTTTCGGCTTCTGTTAACTTTTGGTAATGAACCAGTGAATGCTATGTTTAACGATAAAGCGAGATTTTGCAAGTTTGGTAGGTTGAAGATGTAATCAGGTAAATCCCCAAGTAACCGAGTTCCGGAAAGGTCTAGAGAAGTTAAAGAGGAAGACAGGTTAGATGGTAATGTTGAAGAGATGTTAACATACTTGAGGGAAAGTTCTCTTAGCCGAGTAATGTTTTTGAAGAGTTTACTGAGAAACTGAGGGTGTATGGAATCAAAATGATTATAAGAAAGATCAAGAGAAACAAGTTTTGATAGATGTAATATTTCCGAGGGTACGTGGCCCGAAAATGAAGAACTAGAAAGGTTAAGGCGAGTCAAACTACTTGCAAACCTGCCTATTTCCGGTGGAATTTGAGAAGAACCTAAATCGTTGTAAGCGAGACTAAGACTTCTGAGTCGTGGAATGAGGAAGAGACTGCTGTTGGAATCAATGGTACCTTGAAGCTTGCTACACCCGAGGTCAAGACCAACGATGTCACCAGTCAACTGGTCACAAGTGACTCCGTCCCACCTGCAGCAATCTATACTTGCATTCCAATTCATCGTTTTCGCAGAAGTGGAACCAAATTGCATCTTGCATTGCATATCATTGTAAATATCATTTGAGATGGTAAACTCTTGTTTAAAATGAAGCAATGCAAGGCGTTGTTGAGGATGACATGCAAATACAATAGTATCAGCAGGAAAGGAAAACGAATAAGCGCTTAAGTAGAGGTAAGGGTTCAAGAGAATATGAAGAAAAATTAAATAGAGAGAAGGTTGAACTTTATTAGCAGCGGAAGACGGTGATACTTCTATCACCGTTAACATCATCATCATCGTCATATTACTGTGTGTTTGATATGAACGTGTATCTGTATATGCAGAGAATAGAGATGCACATAAAGTTGGATATTTCTGTAAATATCTTGGTGAATGATAATTGTCAACATAATATTACATATATACCTGGTCGGTTAATATCATAACCGCCACTAAACTATACTAACATAATAATAATAATAATAAGAATAATAATAATAAATTCCTAATGCTAAGTTTATATTCTAACACCACCCCCTAAACTTAGCATCGGTAATGGCTCGTCACGTCGGCTTTGATGATAAACACATTTTTTTTCTTTAAACTTGTCATGATTCGTCCATAGATCCACCTTGATTTGTTTCGTGATGCCGAGTACGGTAATATTGTTGTTCATTACCCATTTTGTCGCTGAAAGTCTTTGATCTGTCGTTAAAGCCAATTTAGTGCTACTGAATCGTTCTGTCGCTGATCTGTTTTCTGTCGTTATCCTTCTTCTTTTGTCGCTAACTGCCGTCGCTGAATCTGGAAATCCTTTCTTCCTTTTTTGTTCCCGCCATTTCTGCAACATTCTTTTCTTCATTTTAACATCCGATTTCATTAACTTCTGCATTCTTTTCTTAATATTCTTGTCTTCATGAACGCTTTCGGTCATCGGAACATCATCTTGCATATCGCCTACGAAGACATACGAGTCTTCATCTTCTTCATCGCTGCGGTCACCACCAGAATCGTAGTATTCCGTTTCTTCACTTGAATCATTGTGATCCTTCTGATCACTGATTGGTTCTTCCCGATCTTCCCGATCGTAACCAACCATATAGATATTCGGGGTGAAGCATGCCCCATCGTGAACATCTGTACTTGCCGGATTCAACATCGAAACGTCTTCTTCTTCGTCCGGTTTCACATCAGCGTTGTCTGTTTCGTCTTCTTCGTCTTTCTTCTTTGATTCTCGTTCTAATAATTCGATTTCGATTTCTAATTTCATTAGAATATCTCGCTTCATTCTTGCAAACATTCGTGATCGCGGAGTCGTGCGATCGGGATTGAATTCTTGTCCGTCTTCATATCCCCTGTTTTCTTTCTTCATCCGGATGTGCCCGGAATCGTATAATATCGATCGATCTTCATCGATTTCCCACCGTGGCTCTGATACCACTATATTAGCAGCGGAAGACGGTGATACTTCTATCACCGTTAACATCATCATCATCGTCATGTCATATTACTGTGTGTTTGATATGAACGTGTATCTGTATATGCAGAGAATAGAGATGCACATAAAGTTGGATATTTCTGTAAATATCTTGGTGAATGATAATTGTCAACATAATATTACATATATACCTGGTCGTTTAATATCATAACCGCCACTAAACTATACTAACATAATAATAATAATAAGAATAATAATAATAAATTCCTAATGCTAAGTTTATATTCTAACAAACTTGTCATGATGTTTACTACAGAAGGGCAGAACAGATTTGTTACTATAAACATAAATCTGATGCACATAGCATCAATGGAGTTGACTCTTGTCTCTTGACACATTCACATTGCATCAATGGGTTGATGGCACGTCTATAGTCTATATTATCATATATAATATAAGTCTTGATGTCGTGGTGATATGGTGGGGTAAAGCTAGCTTTAAAAAGGTTTAGTATTCTGTCTTCTTGTGTATAATTCCAATCTCTAAATTGATTTTCAAGAAACACAAACTTTGACAAAGTCTCTTTAACAAAGTTGACCGAGATTTCCATTCCTTTCTGCAGGCCATTGATTTGTTTTTTTTTTTTTTTTTTTTGGGTGTCCTTATCTACATATACAGTATGTTTGCCATAAAGCTTTTAGGAGCTTCTAGCTTTAAG
The DNA here is from genome assembly GCA_030545235.1 of Helianthus tuberosus. Taxonomy (NCBI): domain Eukaryota; kingdom Viridiplantae; phylum Streptophyta; class Magnoliopsida; order Asterales; family Asteraceae; genus Helianthus; species Helianthus tuberosus. The sequence goes on from JARYGA010042012.1 coordinate 18,524, forward strand.
CTTTTAAGAAAAACTTCTATTCAATAAAAAGCCTTATTTGGTTGGAAGAAGCTTGAAGCTTTTGGTTGAACGCTCCTACTAGTAGCGTTTATAAAAAGAGCTACAAGCTTTTAGAGAAAAATGACTTTTTTAACCTCTAAAGATAAGGAACTTTTTAATGAACAAACTTTTTAAATTTTTAGTTATGTCCATTTTGGTCATTTTATACATTTTATTAAAAGCTCCAGTACTCTGTCAAACACCAAATATATCTAAAAAACTACAGCTACCAGCTAACAGTTTCCGGCCACCAGCTACCAGCTTACAACCACCAGCCAACAGCTACTTTTGCCAAACATACCCATAGGTCAAGGTCAACCATTATAACTAGTTCTATACCCGTCCGGTCCTCAAGGTCATCATGACGCATATTTCTTTATTGCAATGTAAATAAAAACAATTTGACTGGGTACTTATGTCAATTGACGGGCTCAATTCGCGAGTTTGGCGGGTATTCATGTAACGCTCGTGAGTTTGGCCCTTATACGGATGCTTTATTATATGGGGTTAGCAACTATTCATGAATAATAGTTATAAACTTAAAGGTGGGTTACAACTAAAATTTAAGTAACCTTTGTATACAAATTAACATGCTGTTGTACAAATATAAACACATCAAAGTATATTGTAAAGAAGTTAGAAACTTTTAGACAAAATGTTCCAGGTCAACCCAACAAAAATCTGTTTGACTTGTATCAAAATTACCCATTTTAAGGCTAATGCACAATTGCACATCACCCTTATGTGTTGATGAAGCCATCCAAACACATCTACCTGCAATAGTTACTTTTAAATATTCCATAATTCTCATGGTGACCAACTCGTAGTACTAAATTGGCCAAATGGTTACCTCCTAACATCCCACTTAATCCTAAACTCCTACTTGTAACAAAAAGGTTTCCATTAACAGAGGTAAAGATCATCTAAAAGATGACATAATCTTCAGTAACAAAATGGTTTCATCCCCAAACACGCCCACCCCTCACCCCCTAGGCGTTGTTGGGCGTTATTGTTCATAAAAAAGGCCACGGCGATGTTTAAACCACGCTTCAAATTCAATTTGTTGGCCAATCACATTTAATTTTCCTTTTTTAGTCCAATAGCTTTTTTTGTTGTTTTTTTTATTTTTATTTAATTCTTTACACCTTTTTAACATAATGCCCACATCTCCACTACACCCATTTTAGAAAAACGGCCAATAATGCCCCTTGCTGCCTGTACTGCCACATGGTGGAAAACGCCCAAGGGTGAGGACATTTTTCACCCTTACCACTACGCATGGTCTAACCAATGAAACTAAATTGAATTAGCATCCGTATACTAAATCCAAGAAGCCATGAAAAATAATTGTTTCCTTTGAATGTTTGAGACTTCAGTTTCTTGTTGGCCCGTTGTTCTATATTTTTTTAATATAATCTGTCCTAGAAAAAAAAACGTATTTACCTATTAGTTAATTACAAATTGTATCGATATTATACACTATTCTAATTGGTTTTTATGTTTTGTATGATTCAAGAAAAAAAAACCTAGCTAAAATGGTGAATTACTAAAAAAAGAAAAGAAATGTGATGAAGTTTAGGGTGCTGTTTGTTTTTTAAGATGTAAAATGTCTGCAGTCTGCGGACCACATCTGCAGACATCTGTAAAAGAAGAGGTGGACCAAACCTCTGCAATATGCAAAAAGATCTTAGAAGTGGTTCGGCTAAGTCTGCACCAATAAAAGCTCGCCAGACGTTTTTTAATGAAAGAAAAAACAAACAGTTTGCAGATGGCAATGTCTGCACGTGGTCTATGCAGAGCAGACAGAAGAGTCTGCACAGATCTTTTTTAGAAAAACGAACACCACCTAAATGAAATATCTTGTTGAATTGCAAATTTGCAACGCTTGAGACGAAACTAGGTGCTCCAATTGGACTTCAAAAATATTCTATTGGGCCGCATTTTAAAACGATTTGGGTTGCATTTAAAAGTTAGCTGAGGCCCACAACAAAATGTGAAGCCTGCGGAGAATTAAGCTAGAAAACCAACGGCAGTTTTTGAGGTGATCGACGAGCATGGGGGAGAGCACCTTTCACGAGGGGTGTGTTTTGGAGATCAAAAGTGCAAGGGAATCGATGATAATTGACAAGGATATTTTAGTTAGTAATTATATATTTATAATCCTAGTATCATATTTTTTATGGCCGAGTAATATTTTTTATGATCACAACCAGGTGTAGGGTTTGGTTATGCATATGTGGGGAAGGATTCACTAAAAAATGAATTTTGCCTAAGTAGCCTAAGAAGAATTGTGATGATGACATGTGGGACTCCTAATAAGTAGGAATGAAGGGCATTTTGGTCCTTATAAATAGAAGTGAAAATGACATGTGGCACCCCTTTTGTTTTTTAAAAATACAACAAAATAAATCTAGTACAAAAAAATCTAGCACAAAAAATCTAGTACAAAAAATATGGCACAAAAAAAATCTAGTACAAAAAAATATAGCACGAAAAAATTCAGCAAAAAAATGTAGTACAAAAAAATCCAGCACAAAAAATTGAGAAAAAAAATTTAAGATAAAAAAATCCAACACAAAAAATTTAGCACAAAAATATAGTACAAAAATCCAGCACAAAAAAATGTTATACAACATAGAAATACAACACATTTTAGTGGGTTTTTTTAGTCTTCATATTTTCTATAGCAATATGGTACTCAAATTAAAGATAAAAAGACGCTCGATTTTATGGTGAAATTTTTATGAAAAAATAATGTCGTATAAAAAAGTTATAAACGTTTAAAAAATGAGGGTGGAATATGCATGTGCCTTGCATGTGGAGAGAGAAAGTCCATAAATAGGATTTTCCCAAGATACCCTTGCACTCTTCCTTTCTCCTACACTTTCATCTTAACCATTGATTTGAAAAATGAATGGTTAAGATTCCTTCTCATCCTACTTAGGCAAAATCAACTTTTTATTTGATCTTTACCCCATGCATATGTATCTAATTGAACTTGTAAACTTTGCTAGACATGAATACGTTCTTGTTGTTTTTGCAAGTGAATGATTTGAGTGTATTCATGTATTGAACGACAAACTAATTTGAACACGTCAATGCGTTGTTCCTTCTATTGATTTAATCACTAGAGACTAAGGTGTATTTGATTGCTAGCATTGGATAGTGAGTTGAATAGTTGATAACCAGTTATGACCCCACATAATAATCGGTTTGATATCGTTAGGGTGGAGGGTATCCTTCCCATACTCCCCAATAATTTATGTATACACACATTGTCAGGAAGAGCTCACTTGGTAGAGGCATATGAAAAAAACAAAAGATCAAAAAGAAATAAAAAAGGGTGTCACGTGAATTCAATCATTTCCAAGAAATAAACTTTTTAAATGAATCCTTATTCACTACGTAGTCTCATTTTCCTTCTAAAACTATTTATTTCCAAAGTTCCCATAGGTATTCATTTTTGAGATTGAGATATATTTTTTATCTAACACTAACTTCATAAATACTTGGAATGTACATTGATGTGAAGATGAGATGATCTTGTAAGCATTCCATAATAGTCAAAGAACTATTGATGATCATACCAGTGAGCAAGTAGTAATTCCCAACCACATATTCATTCATCTTACAACAGACGCTGATATACAAAGCTCAGAAGGTAAGAACTTTTTTACAATGCCATCTACATACAGTTAGTTATTTTCGCTAATAGTTCGTCAAACAGAGAGAGAAATATAAACCAAACTCGAATATAACACAACTCTTAAGGAGCATGGGATGCAAATCTAGAATTTGCATTATTCAAGACATCCAATTCACTGAAAACTTCTTTACCTGCATCAGAAAAATTTTGAAACATTTGCATAACTTGATGAAATAGGAAAACATGTGAAACAACATACCTTTCAGAACTGAATTCATTTCACAATACAAACAGATCTTCTCTTGTTTTGCCTTGTGTGGACTATATACTCTGCTGCATCGGCAATTCTATTGAACCACTTTGGTCTTCCTGTCGACAACATCAGATATCCCATTACCAATCCAAGTAAAGTTCCGCTTCCATATCCTAACACGACCGCTTGCCACGTAAATCCACTCTCTGTTTCTTGGCTATCTTCTGCCTGAATTGAACTTTGATCTGTTTCATGGTTTTTTTCACATTCTTTTGGTAAAGGGAATCCACATAGCTCTGGATTCCCCAAATATGAGTTATCCTCGAATGTGTTAAATTGTCTCTCCCGAGGAATGCTCCCTTCAAGTTGATTTTGAGAGAGATTTAGGACTGCGAGGAAAGTTAAGGCAGTCAGTTGTTGAGGAATCTCTCCCACAAGTTGGTTCCATGACAAATCTAATGATTCGATCTTTGAAAGATTTCCCAGCGCATAAGGAATATGACCTGTGAGGCTGTTGTGCGACAAATTGAGTACTTTCTGTTGATACATATCGTGTGGATACGGCTCGGCTCGGCTCGGTTCGACTCGGCTACGAAGTGAAGGCCGTAGTCAAGACATCCTCCTGTCTTGACTCGGTATGTTATCTACTTCGTAACGTTCGATGTAAATGCAAACTGCGTGTGTGCAGTTTGCATATTGATCATGTTTATGTATTGTGTATTGTTTATTTGTTTGGAGCCCAACAGGAGACAAAGTCCTACATGATGAAGTCCCTGAAGCCCAAGCCCAACATGAAGACCAAAGCCCAATCTAATATGGATTTCGTCCATGTGCTTGTGGTGAAAACACTTTAGGTGAAAACCACTAAGGACGAAAACACTTAGGATGAAAACCAAATAGGACGAAATCACCTGATTTCGTCCAGATCCTTGATTTCGTCAAAGTGTTTTCGTGGGCTTCTGATTTCGTCGTCATGGCTTCAGTATAAAAACACAGACACAGAACATAACACAGTGAGAGAAGTCTGAATAGATTTCGGAGCGAACACACTGTAAACACACACACACTCACACTGAGAGTTTATGAGAGCATCTTGTAAACATTGATTTGTAACCGTTTTCTAGATTAATACAATGGAGTGTTAATCGTTGAATCGTTGTGTCTTACGTGTTCGTCACTTGGTTTAACTTACCCGTTTGGATTCCGCACTTTCGGGTTTGTTGGAAAACAGGGAATAGAGGTTACTCGATCCTCCGGGTGGACCTACAATTGGTATCAGAGCGTTTGGCTCGATTCCTTGTTAAAACCAAGTGTTTTTATTGAGATTTAAAAGGTTTTTAGTTGTTTTTCTTGGTTTTTGAGTTTTTAAAGTTCATATCTTTCTGGAAAAACATTTTTAAAATCTATGAATTTCATGTTGTTTTGCTTCCGGTTCATGTAAAACCTTGTTAAAACTCTTGCATACATTTAAGATTGGGTTTTTATTGAACTTTAGTGCAAAAATTTGTGATCGGAATATTTTTAGGTTGCCGGAAAACTCATATATTCATCGGAGTTCATCAGACATTCAAAGTGTTCTTCATAAACTTCTGTATTTGATCTTTGTTAAAATTATTGTTGAAGTGTTGTTGCATATTATATTGATTGTTTGAAATTGTGTACACAAATGATTGATAGTTGGTATAAAAGTCTGATAAGGTAAGGCTTGTTTGAAAAAGGGTGCTTCGAAATCAGAGAAAAGTAAGGTGCTTTTGGCAAAGAAGTCTTTGTTGTCAGTAAAAGATAGATAAGGTTTGGTTTGCTAAATATCTAAATTGTCTCCTGATACATACCTGGTCAACGAAATCAGTTAGTCAAAAATATCATCCTGGCCGAAATCAGTTCTGAGAAACACCTGGCCGAAATCACTTCAGTTGTGCATATCAGCTCCTGGCCAAAAACACCCCTTGTGGCCGAAAACCCTCCTCAGCCGAAAACACCCTTTGCCGAAATCCCTTCTGGCCGAAAACACTTCTCAATGAAATCTGATTGATCTTGGCCGAAATCACCCTTATCAAGAAAACACTAGTGCATGAAATCATACATTCAGTCAACGAAATCACCTGGTCAATAATATCAAGCTGGAACAACTTTCTGGACGAAATCCCATCCGATTTTCGTCATAAACAGTTCAGCAACCATTCTGATTTCGTCATAACAGTTCAGCGACGAAATCAACTAAATTCTGGACGAAATCACTTTTCCTGACGAAATCAGAAGTGTCAGTAAAACATTTCAGCAACGAAATCACTTTTCCTGACGAAATCAGAAGTGTAAGTAAAACATTTAAGCAACGAAATCACAATTTCAGCAACGAAATCACCATTTCAGCGACAAAATCAAACATATCAGCAACGAAAACCCCTATTTTCATCACATACTTGTGTTATTTTTAAACATAAGACTTGTAAAACATTGTTAACTATTTAATTTGTGTGATTTGTTCAGGTATTAGTCATTAAACATCAAAAATGAGTTCGAACTGGTGGGGTAATCCGTCACGTTTATCTCCATCATGGGCCGAAAATCCCGCACCCACTTCTGCAATACCAGTGCGACAAAATACTGATATGTATTATGGAACTTCTAGCACTTCTATAATACCAGTGCGACAAAATACTGATATGTATTATGGAACTCCTAGCACTTCTGCAAGACCTTCTTCACACGCTCCACTTCAAACGGCGTTTGTCACAAGCACAGATTTATATGGCAATCCGATACAAGTTCGTGTAAAGCCAGCTCCAACAACAGACTTGTATGGAAATCCATTACCACCAGTTGCTTCACAATGCCATCGTTCTACTGTAGAACCATCATCTCTTGATCCAAGGAACTGTAGTCATACAGGAATTGCGTTTTATGCCGAAATTGTCAAAGATGCCAGCAATGGTGAATCATCGCGAAACGATGACAGTTCTGAACATGACAGTAGTTCAGTTGAAGACGTTTCAACTTAAGTTGAAGACGTTTCAACTTCAGTTGAAGATGTTACAACTTCAAGTTCAAGTTCAAGTTCAAGCGAGGATGGATCTGAATGTGAATCATCAAGGGAGTTGTTGATTCTGATGCATATAGGTCAACATCTGAGAGTGATTCCAGCCAGGTATGTGTCGATGAACCAACTGTCGTTAATTGTGATAATTGTGCTAGCTTAAGTGTTAAATGTGCTGATTTGGATGCTAATATGTCTGAGTTGCAAAGCAAACATGATGCTTTAAATGTTAAATTGTTTGACTTGCAAAACAAACTTGTTTCATTAGATACTAAGTGGTGTGATTTGCAAAGCAAACATGAGGATTTGCAAAACAAATTTGAAGTGACAAATATGCACAATCAAAAGTTGATAGTGGATCTTTCAAAATGCAAAGAGGCTAACATGTTTTATGAAAACCATGAAAAGGAATTTAAAACGATGGTTGAAACCTTAAGAAAAGATAAAACCGAACTGACAAAAATGGTTTCAAGAAAACAAACTGACATAAACCTTTATATCAATCGTCTTGAAAGCATGCAAAAAGAGTTAGCCTGCACAAAGTGTGAAAGTGAGGCGATCCGGCTTAAACTAGACAGTTATTCTAACTCTAGATATGTGATGGATCACATCATTGGCACACAAAAAGAGAAAAAGGATGTCACGTGCATTGGATATAAGAAATGTCCACCACCTGTTAGACAAAATTATGATGCACTGCCTGATGAGGAGTATAGAACTCATTATGAAGAATCTGTTCCTTTAGACATTGAGGAATTTGCAACGGGACTTGGATACAAACCGGAAGTATAATCAGATTCGGATGTGTCAGCAGATACTTTTGTAACTGCTGAACAAAATCAGGATCCTCCAATCATTGTTGAGGATACTGATTCTTCAGATGATGAATCTAATGATACTGACTCAGCACAGTCAGATGCGGTAATCAAAGAAGAGGACATACCTCTCGAGAATCATATTCTATGTGATCCTCCCGCAAAACCTGCTACGACTGTTCTGATCGAGTCCACGTCTACTTCCTCACAAGAGTCTGAGAGTGTGAATTTGCTGTACACTCTTATTGGTGATGATAAAATCTACTCTGACAAAGATTTTCCTATTAAGAATGTTAATCAATCTTTAATTAGTAAAATTTTTGAAGATTCAACAAGTAAGTTCTTGGGAAAGACAGGATCACACGTTGTGGTAACACAGTGTCCTCCGATTCCAAGAGCTGAAATTCGTAAACAAAATGGCAATCAAAGATTACCAACTGAGAAAGTTCAGCAAAATCGCACCAAACCAAAAGGTAAAACACCGACTCAAGGTCAAAAGAAACAGACCCAGAAAAAGGACAAGAAGGTGAACTTTGTGAAATCAAGGGGAACGGATAAAATTGACACATTTGAAAACAAATCTAACTTAGATTTTGTTAAACAAAGTAAAATTTTGAAAAGAAACAGTCAAAACAACTACACACAACACACAAACGGTTGTGATGTAGGACCAAGTACCTCAAGATCACGAAGTTCATCATCAAGCTCCTACAGTTATGATACTCCGAGGTTTGTTGAGCGGAGATCATGCTTTGAATGTGGTGAGTATGGGCACATTGTCAGAAATTGTCCATATCTCACGAAAGGAAAGGCAAAGGTTGATGCCCCCCGTGGTAACAAATACCATAAAAGATCTGTTTCACCAAAACAGGACCCCCGTCTAGTTAAACAACAAGAAGTGAAACAGATAAAGAAACAACGGAAAAATGTTGAAAAGCTTTTAAAACCGGAGGTTGTCCAAACAAAATCTGTTGAATCAAATGTTAAAAATGAAAAACAAAAACAGATTTGGAAACCAAAACCAGTAACTGTTTCGGGGGGAGCTACATCAATTCCGAATCATCGGGAAATGGATGTTACAATTCTCGATGATGACGGACGACCCAAGTCTGTGAAGGCTTGGGTCCCCCTCTCCAACTAATCTCTGAATGAGTGTGCAGGATGTTCCAGGAGGAACTATTGATAGTCTTAGGATTGTTGATAGTGGAGCGTCCATGCACAAGATCGGCGACATAAGGCTCCGAAATATTGTTACATCTAGGAGAATATTGTTGCCATTGATGGAGAGAGAGAGAAAAAGAAAAGAAGAATATGTTGATGAAAGAATGTGGATGAATGAAGTTGAAAAATTTCGACAAAATGAAGATCATACCAAAGTTTGGTTGTCAAAGGTTTCAGATCTTGTTGCTGTGAAGAGATTTCTCAGCAGCTACAAAATCGACTTTGAAATCCACACCTGGTGGATATCCAGCTTGGGAGAGCGCTCAGATTCCTTGCAATGCACGAAGCAGTTGCAGGA
>JARYGA010042013.1:0-38303 GCA_030545235.1 Helianthus tuberosus
AAAACAATATCATCACATCATCAGCACACATCACATCTCGATGATCATTAAAAAAGGCATCACATAAGTTGACAATTGAGAAAAGGCATCATGTGCACAAGGCATCAGTTTTTAATATAAATAAATTATCCACCAACTTGAGACATTGGACTATGTGTGACGGCAAGGAGAAGCCCAAGAAACACTTGGGCCGCACATGGGCTGACAACATCACAACAACTCAACAACATTAAAATCGATACATATATATTGGCGGCAGAAGTCAACAGGGAGGATCATCTTCGACGGCACTAGACGGCAGACATTGAGGGGTCTCATCTTTCAAGCCAATCTAGGGAGGCTTAACCAATTCGGGATGACAACTGATGCGGTAAAGACAACCATGAGCGGCTAGGATCTTTGCGGCTTCCTCCTAATGGACGGTTTTATAGGTTTTTCATGTCTGAGTTTTTAATACTTTCAATCTATGTTATTTATGTGACAGATATTTAACTTGATTGATTCGGTTGACATGTGATTTGTTTATATTTTGAGTTCCTTCTTTACAACGTGTTCGGTTGATGACAAAACTTTGAGCGGGTTGGGTGTGACATAAAGAGGGAAGACTTGATATAATTAATTGCTAGTTAACTAATTTATGAACCGGTTGTAACAGACTTGCGTTATTTTATATTCACTTGCTTTATCTTTCAATGGCCGAGAGTTCTAGTAATTGGCTTATATTAGAGGGGTAGGTGGATTGGTAACGTGTAGTTGGTAATTTTGAGATAACCCCATGCTGTTAGGTCAGTCTGGGAAAATGGTCCTTAATTATCACAACTGGTAAATAAACATTAATAGAACTATGTCTATGTGGTTCTGTTAAATTAATTAATTCAGAACGTGTCAAATCTAGAACCTGGAATCTGGAGGGAGTTGCTTTGTTTTATTATTGTTCCATCCGTTTAGTGTAGTTTTTCTATAATTATTCAAACCACTCAGTTTTTACTTTCAGTTTATTTTAGTTATTTTGTAGTTAATCAAATAGAAAACTCAACTGACCATATACTCCTCTGGTTCGATATCCGACTTATCCTATCAACATAGTTTATTTCAGTTTTTGCATGTCACTAACGACAGACATCAAAATGGCGCCGTTGCTGGGGAGTTAGTGCGCTTAGTTTTGTTTTCTTGTTTTAGTTAACTTTTCTTAAAAAAAAAATAATTAAAAAAAAACCCAAAAAGATTTTTTTTATGTTCGTGATTTACACTTGGTAGTTGAGTTGTGTTGTGCAGGATGACAGAGCCTTACACAGATTTCAGCTCTTCTATGTGTAGATTGTGCGGGGGTCCACGTCATCCGTGTATCGGTTGCCACGAGGCCCAATACAGGAGGGCACATGGAAAACCGGTGTCTTATGTTTCAAAGCTTCCACCTCCATCATACGCTGATGATTATGACTTAGAGATGGAGGATGATTATTACTCGGATGGATATGATCGGGACGAGGATGTTTATTATGAGCCAAGGACGGATGGACGATGTTTTTGTTGCGGTCGTGATCATACTTATGATTCTGATATGTGCGCAGTGTATTTAGGAAATCCAAAGTATTGGAATAAAAAAATGATGGATGCGTACATCTTAAGACCGTATCAAGGATATCGACAATATCATCCCGAAGAATATTCTGAGCCCGAGGGTGTTTATACTTATCAGACCGAGGAGGAGAAAGAGCTTGCTATATTGGAAGTGACTTTGTCCAAACTCAAGCAGTATTTATCAGCACCTAACCTTTCCGATGAAGATCGAATCCGCTGTTTAGTTTCCAAGTGTCAAAAGTTAAAAATGAAGATAGAAATAGAAGAGCGTCTCTCGCCATTACCTGATGATATTAGCGATTATTCTCACATGGAGGAGGAGGTTGTGGAGGATAATACCACACCAATGAATCCTTTATCTGATGAAGAGTCATTGGTGGATCAGATGGTGTGTGAAGATGATGAGGCAGAGCAGACTGATGAGATGAGTGTGTGTACCGAACCTCTTCCCATATCAATCATTCCAATTAACAAGTGTGGGGAAGAGGGTTCGAGGAAGAAGATGAAAAGGGTGAAGCTACAAGACATCGGTGTATATCTCGTGAAGTGGATCAGCGAAACCCGCAGGTGCTTTTGAAACATGCCAATTATACCGACGAACTTATGGAGATGGCATGTAAATTTCCGGGCATTCATTGGAAATGCAGTGGGTAAGTGTGCATTGAGACCACCATAACGCATATCAGGTATGGTCTGGCTGAAGACCTTTAAACTTAGCGCTCTCGGGAGGCAGCCCGAGGATGTAGAGTATTGTATTTTGGTTTGGTCTCGTTTTGGTGTGTTTGTGTTTTGACAGGTTTCTACGTTCCATCTTCACGGATGCAATGAATCAAGTGTGGGGATGTTTGGCAACATCCCTGGCGAGATCTCAAAGAATCTATGAGGGCGTATGTTCCGGTTAGATCGCAGCAGCTACACCAACACAAACACTCACTTGTGTTCTGATCAGGTGCATGTGTTTATCTATCCTGTGTTTTATTTGTTTTCGTGTATTTGGTGGTGTGAAATTTTTGTGTTGGGAGTGGTTTCCTTGTGTTGAGTCAAGTTGGTTATTAGTCGTTCATGGTTTGCGGGTGGTATCTCTCGAGTTCAGATTATAAATTGCACTATACATTGGGGACAATGTATCCCAAGTGTGGGGATGCAGGAACTCGAGGTAGGGTTGGTAAGTTGTTGATCTTAAATGTTTGAATGGTTGAAATTGCTAAAAATTGAAAATTTTTGTTTCTCAAGTATGCTTGAACTACATGAAAACCAACATTTTCAATCGCTAAAGGGTTCCTACTGATATTAAACTAACTTAGATCCCTAGTCATGGTTGTCCCTTTAAGTTTCATGAGAGTATTTCTGACATGTTTTTAGAAAATAGTTGAGAAGAGATGTCTAACTAGGGGTAACATGCTTTAGGAATTACACATGCTATGTGTCGGCAACCCAATTTCCTTTTATTCGGTGAGATATTTGAGCCTACTAGATTGTTAGTTGAATTGCAATAAATGTTCAATTGTTGAGTGTAGGCCATATGTTGCTTTGTGTTAGAACTTGTGTAGTTTGATACGTGCCGAGACTGTGGTTTAGCGTATGCACATAAGTGATAAAGGCATTAGGATCCCTTCATTGTTTCATATGTTGATTGTTGATTCCACCCACCTTAGTTAACCATGTTGAGCCTTTTACCCTTCGTTTGCTACACCTTGTTTGACCCGTTTGATTACCAACCATGAATGACAAGTATGTTTAGAAGTATGGTATGAAAAAAAAAATGAAAAGAAAAAAAAAGAAGGAAAAACAAAAGAAAGAAAAATATATATTATGTTTGTATTATATAAGTGGGTCGAAAATAACCCAAAGTGTTAGTATCATTGTGAATAAAGTCATCATGGTTTGGTATTTGTTTGTGTTAGCCAATAAATATAAAAAGCAAAAAAAAAAAAAAATCCTTACCTTTACCCTTAACCCAAAAACCCGAAAGTCCTTTTGATATGTGTTACGTTACTTGATACAGTGGAGGTATGATTGCTATACAAGCTTATGATTGCAAAGTAGCATATTTGGTTTTGAGTGAAATATACACTAGCACATTACACGCTAGTTTTGATAAAACCGAGAGGAGTGATTCTTGTGAGGGGCGTGTAGTATGTGTGTAGTATCATAAGCATGTTAGTTTTAGTGAGGCAAGTCTTAAAGTTGTTTCAAGGATATATTATCTAACTGTCAGATTGTCAACCTCGACTGTGTCAGTCTATGGGACGGGTATGACTTGGGACCTTAAATTGCTAATTCGGTAAGGGATTTAATGGTGATTTGCTAATAAGGTGAGTAATGTTTGTGATGGTTGCTTGAGGACAATCAATGATAAGTGTGGGGATGTGATGGAGTGTGTGAAAACCAGGTGCTAAAGTGTATTATAACAAGTGTTTTATTGTCGTGAACTTGATTATATGTGTTGAATGTGATATCTACGAGCTTTTGTGGTGTTACAGGTTAATCGGCATAATTCGGTAAAGTTGGATTGCTTAATGATGAAATGGAACAGGCAAGGATGATTATCGAGATATATTGCATTATTCGAAACTTGTTCGGGTCGAGCTATAGCTTGAAAACACAAGAAACACGATACAAGGAAGTTGAGGGGCCTGGATGTCATTTGAGGAAAGTTGAATTTAAGGCATACATAGGTTGATGGTGTTAAACAAATAAATACAGAAGAAACAAACCGTAGCTTACGGGTGTAAACCATAGCTTACGGTCAGAATACAACAAAAGAAACAGGCTGCAAAGAACGTAACCTACGTACTCTATTCGTAGGCTACGGTACAAAAGACAAGATAGACTTGATTGGACGTGGACTTCTTTTGGGCCGACTTTGAGACAAAAGAATGAGAAGCATCACGTGGATCTTGGAATTAAACTTAATATATCATATCAATTCTTATTACGTGAATATTGAAAAGAAAAGAAAAGATCATGGGCATTCATTAATTGATATACACACGCACACCAAGGAACGAAGGGCTGCCAATCCATGTGAAGATGGGCCGAAACTTATGACAAGAGGCAGCAATCATGTGATCATAGTGGAAGGATTTGGGATTTTCTATAAAACAATATCATCACATCATCAGCACACATCACATCTCGATGATCATTAAAAAAGGCATCATATAAGTTGACAATTGAGAAAAGGCATCATGTGCACAAGGCATCAGTTTTTAATATAAATAAATTATCCACCAACTTGAGACATTGGACTATGTGTGACGGCAAGGAGAAGCCCAAGAAACACTTGGGCCGCACATGGGCTGACAACATCACAACAAGTCAACAACATTAAAATCGATACATATATATTGGTGGCAGAAGTCAACAGGGAGGATCATCTTCGACGGCACTAGACGGCAGACATTGAGGGGTCTCATCTTTCAAGCCAATCTAGGGAGGCTTAACCAATTCGGGATGACAACTGATGCAGTAAAGACAACCATGAGCGGCTAGGCTCTTTGCGGCTTCCTCCTAATGGACGGTTTTATAGGTTTTTCATGTCTGAGTTTTTAATACTTTCAATCTATGTTATTTATGTGACAGATATTTAACTTGATTGATTCGGTTGACATGTGATTTGTTTATATTTTGAGTTCCTTCTTTACAACGTGTTCGGTTGATGACAAAACTTTGAGCGGGTTGGGTGTGACATAAAGAGGGAAGACTTGATACAATTAATTGCTAGTTAACTAATTTATGAACCGGTTGTAACAGACTTGCATTATTTTATATTCACTTGCTTTATCTTTCAATGGCCGAGAGTTCTAGTAATTGGCTTATATTAGAGGGGTAGGTGGATTGGTAACGTGTAGTTGGTAATTTTGAGATAACCCCATGCTGTTAGGTCAGTCTGGGAAAATGGTCCTTAATTATCAAAACTGGTTAATAAACATTAATAGAACTATGTCTATGTGGTTCTGTTAAATTAATTAATTCAGAACGTGTCAAATCTAGAACCTGAAATCTGGAGGGAGTTGCTTTGTTTTATTATTGTTCCAGCCGTTTAGTGTAGTTTTTCTATAATTATTCAAACCACTCAGTTTTTACTTTCAGTTTATTTTAGTTATTTTGTAGTTAATCAAATAGAAAACTTAACTGACCACATACTCCTCTGGTTCGATATCCGACTTATCCTATCTACATAGTTTATTTCAGTTTTTGCATGTCACTAACGACAGACATCAGTCATCCGGATGGATGGCCATTCGATCGGATGGCGGTTCGAGTGGAAGTCAGATATTCTGTGAATTTTTGTCAAATTGTTTAAGTGCTGAACTTATTGAAAAAGGGTGAGTCACCTGTCGAATAGTCATTCGATCGGATGGTCATCCGATCGGATGGCTATTCAATCGGCGAGTTGATGTTTTGAAAATCTTCGTAGAATTTTCTAAGTTGAAGTTTAACGGAGACGGTGTGATGACGTGTCAAACAACGGAAACCACACCAAGTCCAACTCAGTCGATCGGATGGGAATCACCCCATTCAATAAGACTTAACTGTTCTTGACGGAGTTTCATGTTCAACCCGTGAATCGGTCGTCTCTTCGATAGAAATCTATCCTCAGACCGGTTCTCTGCTAGAGAGTGAGTGGAAAACCTGAACGAGTCTGAATCCCACTGGTTTTAAGTGAAAAAGTGATGAATGTTGAAGAAAAGTTTGAATCAGTTGATATTTTTTGAAAACTTGTTGAGATTCGTATAAAACAGTGTTGAAATCCTTTAGATCTGGACTAACTTTGATGAGATGATGTCATACTTCAGTGTTCATAAGAACTCGTGATAACGTCACCCGAAAGCAGTCAAAATCAGGTGATTTCATGGTGAAAAGTAGTGATTTCAGTGGAGAAGATGATGGAGATGTGTGCAATGAAGATAGAAGTACCAGATTTAGGGTGAAAACTTATAAGAATCGCTTGGAATCGAGAGAAAAGTGCCTTAGAATGAGCTGGAACAAGTTGGGTCGGATAGGGTTGTCACATCAATGAACAGTTGATGTGACAGGTGAGTATTTATAGTGTGAGAGGGTGAGAGGCGGTGAAGGGTTAAGTGGGTCGGACGGCCAGTCGATCGGATGGCCATCTGATCAGATGGTCATCCGATCGGATGTCCATTCGACCGAATGGTCGTTCGATTGGTTGGCTCGCGCGGGTTAGTTTTCCAACTTTCGTTCCGTGCGCTAAGCGTTGCATTGTGTTTAAGCGAGTTGCGAGTAAGCGGTGCGATAGTAATAACAAGTAGTTACACAAATAACATAACTCCTAAAAAATGCATAAAAGTACACCTGTGTTTCGAATTGCGATGTGATAGAGTTGCGATTGCATTTGCGAATAACATCCCAAAACATATATAAGGCACACACAAGTAACACATAATAACACACACACATAGAATAATAACCATAACTGCGTTTCGAGTTTGCGATGGCGATGTCATAGCGGTAGTAACAATAGCGTTTAGTATCGTAGCGTTTAGTTGTGATTCCAGCGTTTATCGCATTGTTACTTCACATATTAATAAATCGTAGTTTAAAATAGCGTCTAAAATAGTTACATCTCGATTACTGCGATGGATTAGGCTAATAAGCAATAATTAAGCAAGAAATGTCAGATCTAATTAAGATCTTGACTTTGAAAAGTCGGGTTGTTACAATAGGTATATTAATAAAATTCTTATAGGTAATAAATAATAATATACAAGCAGTGACAAAGCTTGAGATTTCCGATAGAGGGGTCAAAAACGTATATACCTAAAAAATTATAAAATCGGGGGGTCTAAAATGTCACACGCCAACCGATGGCGGAATCATCAGGCCGTGGCACTCAGCGAAACAGATTGTTCAAGAGAATCCATAACAACTATTAAATGACAATATATTTAACGTTAATACCCCATACTACTAACATATAAAGCAATAACAGTCATTACAGATAGCGAGTCTCATAAACAAATACTATTCCGACAACTCAGATTTTATTTAGCGGGTTTCTAGACTTCCTAGCTTGTTTCATCACAGCATAACATCCTATCAACCTGTCACATACGTTAAAATAAAGTCAATACGTAAAATGTAAAGGTGAGTACGCAAGTTTGAATAGCATATAGTAGTAAAAGCGTTTACGCATAACTAGCATGTATCACGTAACGGGCGAAAGCAAGTAACTACCAAACAATGACTACAACTTAACCATGAGAATGTGTTGTAGAGTATGCGCAACACATGTTCAACGAACACGTGAAGTAAAGAGATGTGATCCCTAGCAACCCCTATCACGACAGGTGCTGAGTCCAAACTATAGTACTATCGTTGCTAGAGGCGGTATAGTGTAACACTGTATAAGCATAGTAACAAGCATTCATAGATCACGTATAACATGCAGGAGCGGTTAGCGTTGTAAAGTGTTTGTGTTGTGTGTTGTGTGTTGTGTGTTGTGTGTTGTTGTGTTTTGATATAGAACGTATGTAACACCCAAAAGTGTGTTAAAAGAAAATGGGTTTGAGTATAGTCACAGTATGTGTTTAACAAGTAAACACAGTCTTGATTGGATTGAAGGGAGCGCGTTTGTAAGACCCTAACACGCTTTAACTGAAAAGACGCAGCGGAAATACGTACCATAAAATTTCTTTCATTACAAATGTCTTGACTTACTTGAAAGTTCGTTTTAATATGAACCTTTTACAAAAATAAGGTATAAGTCATGTTTACTAAAGTACATACTCAATTATCCCCGTACAATCTACTTTGTGACCCGATCTTCGATCTCTATTCCTCATGATAACCGCCTGTGATTCGTACAACCTGCACTCACCACATACATTCATAACATTAGTATACAATACATAAACAAGATTCAACCTCGTACACTTCCCATTTCGTTATCTATCTAACTTTAAGCATTTCATCTGCGTATCCATGTCCTGGTGAGGCTTCAATAATATACCTGCATTACCTTTCATTCTCAAGGCACACTATTAATAACGTATTACTCAACGTATCTAAATCACGCGTACATACATTCTTACATGCATACATACACATCTACATACGTACGTGCCTTCCTATAACTCTACAAACATGCATACACTCATACGTACCTTCATATATACCAAACATACATCTACATACGCACATACATTACTACGTCTCTACATACGTACATATACACATACGTATCTTCACATATACATAAATGCATATCTACATACGTACACGTTCAAGATCTTACATACCTCTTATATATCCATACATTAATTACATGGTACTTAGACTTAGATTTATAGCCCATAATCGTCAAAGGAATGATCAAAATCATGTTTGGGAGGCCCATCGTGGTCCACGGATAACAAACCGAAGCCTACTATACCCAAATCAACTTAGATAGCAAATTTCAGGTATTTGAACTTGGGGAGGCCGTCGGCGACGGCCCTTGCAAATGCCCGTAGCCCAAAACTTCCGTAGACAGTCAAATAACCCGTCAGCCAAAAACTGACTTTCCAGAGCCCGTCGGCGACGCCCCCATACCCGTCGGCGACGCCCTCTAGAATTTGCATTTTTCTGCAGTTCCGTTTCGTCGTCCGTACGCACTAAAACGCGCATAACTTTTGAACCGTTTACCCGTTTAACCTCCCGTTTCTTCCTACATGCTTGTAAATTCACATTCTATCATATGAACTTGAAATCCAACATCCGATTTAAGGAAAATATTCACTTAAAGCTCTCGGCTTTATATACCCGCTTTCACTTATTCGACCCATTCATGTTTTCATCAAACATCTCATTCCTTTTAGCCCAAAACTTACATGAACCTTATAACCATAATACTTTTACGTTATCCGGAGTTTCGTACTTGTGGTTTACACACCCGATACCCGGTATGCATTAAACTTATTTATTATTACGTAATTGAACATTAGATAGTACAATTTCCATCTATGAAATTGTTTATTCATTTACTCGTAATTTCCTACCGAACCTCTTGCCCATTAACCCGCATCACCGTTACTCGATTAGCATGCTTATGTACAATTTTATCCATTACCCGGTTATCATACCGTCGTCATTACTTATGCAACCATTCCGTATTACAATAAATCATTATTTTGACCCGTATGGTCTCCTTAACGAAAATCCTCACTTATATATAATCAAACCTTATTAGACTTCGATTATCATGCATAAATAACTAGTACACAACTTTGCTTAAATAAACTAAGAAGTGATTCCGGAAATCACTTACCTTATGCGTCCATGCTCGTATCCGCTTCCTTGCTTCTTCTTGACCCGTTAACACCTCGTGCTTGAGTCCGTCTCGACGTGATTCCTTTACTTCCATTTCATCAAAATCACGCCCTTATTAGCATACTCATTTGTACATGTTAACTATCATATAAATCGCATATTTCACACTAAACTTTCATTAGTCATTTCTAACAAACATAACTCATATAATCATGTCCATATCCGTTTAAGCTCATGTAATTCATCATGTCAGTACATTTAACACGTATTGCTATAACATGTACCGTACTACTTCCTACAGTCCTACCTTTACGACAACGAGTCAAATCATGTTTCTTATACTTAGTTGACTTTCAAGAGTCAACTATTAACCATATTTAACTATAGACTTATCACCATATACTCGTAACATCATAATCGACTCTACGGACGACACTAGTTACATTTTATCATACGCTTGGTGTGCGTACCACCTCTTAAGCATAACGTACAACTAATTCATGCATAAATTCTTCTAAACTCATACATAACCCATCAAATCCTACTACTAATCATCATTCATCATTCCCACATAATACATCAATCTATCAACAAGACTTGGACATAGGTGATGATTCTAGTCATCATCTTCACCCTAACTAACGGGTTTCACCCCCAAATCATCAAATTAACACAAACCATACGTAACCCATGTTCTATATGATGATTCTAACCCTTGTACATGATCAATTTCATATTAACTCACGGATTTGAACATAACCCACTTCACACATGATCACCAATCTTAGTTTTGAGACATACCTTATGATCCCCTTGTGAAGGTGATCATTAATCCATGTTCATTCATGAATTTAAGCTTCGATTTATCCTTCAATTTGATCATTTAAAGTTGAGCTAGGGTTTCGCTCCTTTGGGAGCTCCTGATCGATCTAGAACACGCACGAATGTGTGTTTGTGTGTGTTGTTATTTTCTTTTAATAACTCAACTTTCATTTTATACCATCTAGCCCCTCGTGTTTACCATTTAACATAATTGGCACAACTTTCGTCATTTAATAGTTTTGGCCATACACTTTAACTAGGTAAAATAGCCTAATTATTTATTTCAGGATATATTAAATAAGAATATATGTCAATTATAAAATTCGGATTTTGGGGCGTTACAACGTTTGAGTTAGCCTGAGCATAGAACAGTAGCGTGAGCATTGAACAGTGCGTAAACAGAATGTCGGAGAGTTAAGTGTTCGAAAGTTTATCCGAAAGGATGAGCCTCCATTCAAACGGATGGTCATCCGGACGGATGGTCATCCGAGCGGATGGTCATCCGAGCGGATGGCCATTCAAATGAAGTGTGTTTGTTTATAAAAATTTGAATTTTGATCAAAACGTTTTTAAACATTGGAAATTAAAAGGGACAGGTTGGATGGTCATTCGATCTGATGGTCATCTGATCGGATGGCCACTCGAGTGGGCGATCTGTTATCTGAAAATTTGTAAAATTTTCCATGTAGAAAGGTTTGAAGTTTAACGAGTGACGCCGTGTCAAACAACGGGAATACACCAAGCCTAGTTTATTCGATCGAATGGTCTCAGCCCATTCGGTTGAACTTATTGTTCTTGATGAAGATCCATGTTCAACCCGTAAATCGGTCATCTCTCCGGTGGAAATCCGTTTTCATGCCGGCTCTCAACTAGGAAGTGAGTAGAGAGTCTGAATGAGTCTAGATTCCATCGGTTTTGTGTATAAAGTGAAGCAAAGTTTGAAAACACTTGAAAAGTGTTGAAATCTTGTTGAGATTCAAGTTATAATTGTGGAAATCCTTTAGATCTGAACCAATCTTGATGAGATGACGTCACACAACAGTTTGCATAAGCAACCGAGTGGAAACCATCTTCAAGAAGTCCAAATCAGGTGATTTCGAGAAGAAAACTAATGTTTGTGTGTGATTTTGATGGAGAAGATGATGTAGAAGTGATTAGAGATGATGATTGTACAAGATTTGAGGAGAAATACTTACGAAATAGCCTTGAATCGCGAGTAAAAGTGACTGAGAGCAACTTGAGTGCGTGTGGTTGGATGGAGGTGTCAAATCAGTGAAAGGAGGTGTACGGGTAGTATTTATAGGGTGAGAGAGGGAGGTAAGTCGGTGGAGAAGTGCAGCGTGTCGGATGGCTTTGTTCGGTCGAATGGCCTTTCGGTCGGATGGCCATCCGAGCGGATGGTCATCCGGCTGGAAGTCCATTCGATCGGTTGTCTATTCGATTAGCGGAGTTGCGTTTGTTAGTTTTCCAGCTTCGGTTTCGTTTGTTAAGCGTTGCGTTTAAGCGAGTTGTGAGTAAGCGTTTGAGTGTATAAGCATTGCGTTGAGATAACCACATAACATTTAAACAAATAATCACACAATTAACACACATAATAACGAGAATGCACAAAAGTAAGTCCGCGTTTCGAGTCTGTGTTGAGTTTGCGTTGCGATAGTGTTTAGTCTAAATAAGCGATGCAATATGCGATAAAATACGTTTAAATAGTAAGCGTTGTAAATAGCGTTTAAATGCGATAACTGAGTTTTGAATAAGCGTTGTAAAATGCGTTGTAATATGCATTTAAAATTGTTTTAACCCATAGAGATAATCGGAATCTCGGGAGTACAAGCGTTCACAAATGAAAAGACATCGATGAGTAATGACCTGAAGAGTCGGATTGTAGGATCGAGATTCGATCTAAACTAGTCTATCAGAAGAGTTCAATCCATATCAAAGGCGGAATTCAATGATACAGACTTGATTACAGCTTGATATTCACTCTAATTGTCTTGTTTATTGTTAAAACAACGTTTTACAACAAGTAGACACTTCGGCAGCACCTCGGCACCGGAATCAGAATCGTTACAAACGAAATAGTCAGGGCAGGTATTTATAGGCAAAGTCATTTCGCACGGAATCAACTCACGCGAAATGTTCATTTCATACAAAATGGTTTCACCATTTCGTGCGAAATGGCTAGCTGTCATTTCGTACGAAATAGATGTTCCATTTCATGCGGAATGGTCTCAACCTATATTTTCCTAGTTTTTCTCTGTATTGTGCCCTAATCTTTCTACACTATTACAAGACTCAATACAAGACGAAGTCGACAGACATATGCACCAAGAGACTCCCCCTTGGATGCGACGAGTCTTCAGTACAAATCTTCAACGTCTTCAGTCTCTATCAGTCTTCACGTGCTTTCCAAAGTATCTGACAGTGTAAAGCATCCTCAATCTCTATCTTCTCTCTCTTTCTTTTAGAATCTCAATCTGATTCTATCTTCTCTCTAATTCTCTTGATCAGATCTCTTGATTCCTTAAGTTATTCAGCATAATCAGACTCCCTCTTGATATCTTAAGACTCCCCCTTTCGATAAGTTGGGATCATAGTCTGAAATAGTTCTTGTTCCAAGATCGTGACCTGGCTCTCATTCAGCTCAGGTATCGGAACCTAGCTAACCTGCACATTCTCTACCTCAAAATAAATTTCACAAATTTAAAATTTGACAAATTTAATCTCTGCTAACCACATGTAGAATTAATTTCAAACCATCACTTGAACATATCATTTAAAATGATTTAACATTTATAAACTCAAATGATCTCTTGTAAGAAAATCTTTTTAAACACACTTTCCCAAACCTGTTCATCATGTTTAGCACTTGGAATTTTGAAAATCAGCTCTCCAACATCAGTTGTCGAAAATCTTTTTGACTTTTAAAAAAAATTTATGCTAAACCACATTGAAAATCTTTTTGGATTTTTGTTTAAAGAAATATAGTAAAGAAATATTTACAAACAATATTTTTGTGAGCTTGCGTAAGAGGATCATATCAGTTTTTGAGACACATCACTAACACCGTTAAGCTTTAAACATTTTAAGTTCTAAATGATTCACTTAGATTGTCAGTATACTGATCCACTTAAATTTTCACACAAAGTTCAACTGTTTCGAGATACGAGATTAATGTTTTAGAGACTTAAACTTATTCGCGTGTCCCACCTCAGAATATACTCCCGTATCCAGACTCCTATATTCAGTCTTACAGGTGAATGTACACTAATAATATCTATAAGGAGTTAAATGCGAGACCATGAGAGCTCAGGCTATTGCTTCCGCAAAATCAGAGAGATGATGGTTCGACTTTAGGTGTGTTCCCTTTAGAGTATCTTTTCTTCAACAGCACATGATTAGCATTTTTCAATGTTTCATTATTTTTTATGCTGAGGGTGGGCTTTAAGAATAAAGCAGTGTAAAGTATTATACGAGGACTAGGCTATTGCTCCCGCAAAATCAGAAGTCCAGGTATAATACCCCAGATATCATCACGCACAAAGACCTAGTATGTCAGAAATAGAAAGCCCTTCATACAAGATTTCGGGGGTTACCCATATATCCGAGAGATGTTCCCCACGAAATAAGCGAGTATGAAATTTAGATTTATATCTCGAATACAATCTACTAAACGTGTAAAAACCTACTGGCATATCATCAGTGAGACCGTTTATCACATTTTGACTTTCCAATTCTTTAGCATGCTGTGATAGTCTTTTGATGTACTATCATTTCCTCTTTTTCACAACAAAACTCATTTTTGATTTTATCATGTTTTTTACTTTTTCAAATTTTATAATGTTTTTGGATTTTCTGAAAAAAAAAAACTTACTCCCCCTAAAATACAAAAACATTTAAAGGAAATTTGAAAACCAACTGTACAAAAAAAGTGACAACTGTTGTGAATTGCTTCAAATCGCCATCCACTTGGCATAAACAATCAGAACTCCCCCTGACAACAAACTATTTTCCCATTATAATTTCAAAACACTTAAGTTTGTTTTAATCAAATGGTTTTTCCGGAAAATTAGTTTTGTTGATTTCACTTGTAAAAACGGGGATAAACTCATCACATTGTTCTTTCAGCCATTTTGTATGAAAGGTAAATCAAGTTCAACTTAATGACCTTGATTAACCACTTGTAGGTGAAAACCCTTCTCCAACCACTTGAAGGTTCACTTACCAACCATACCATTTGTAAATAAAAAAATGACAATATTACGAATATAACCACTTGTAGATCAAAATATCAAGAAAGATGCCGATTCCTACTCCACTCTTACCAACCTGGGAGTTCCGGCAAGTCATGATTTTTACATATGAAATACAGACACCCAAGACTGACTATCCTTGGGTGTGACCTTTTCAGTTTCACTTGGGGTTTCAACATTTCTTTTTGATTCATAAAAATCTTTTACCCCTTTTACCTTCCCTTCGACCATTTTCCCAAAAATATGTTTTACTTTTCCATTAAAAGCTTTTTCGACATCAAATTCTTTCTTTTCAGAATAAAATTGATTCGAGATCTCCACTTTACCAACCTTTGATTTTAAATTTTCAACCCGCAATGGTGGAAAGTTGACATCATCCATTGGCGGTACTGAATTATCACTTTTAACCTCAACTTATGGCTCCTCTGACTTTGACGAGTCAGATTCATCGCCGGATTTCACATCTGATTTCTTAACAACCCATGTTTGGTTGTTAATATTTACTATTCTTTTGTAAAATCTTTTTGAACATTCACCAACTTCATATGTTGAATTTTTAAACACTTTGAATTTTTCAGTTGGTGGTTCAGTTTTATCAACAACTTTTTCTTTGAGTTTAGAAAAAACTTCCTGTTTTGTGTTGGTTGCCTTTGGACAATTCCAGGCAACGTGACCAACTTCTTGACATCGGTAACAAGTTCTTGTATCATTTCTCTGATAAACTCCATTCTTCTCAAACTTTTGTTTTTCTGCAAAGAACTCTTTGTTTGATTGCTTCCAGAATGAGCTCTTTTCTTCTTTCTCTGAACTTGCTCCTGAAACGAATACACTTTTTGGTTTATAAGTTTTCTCATTTTTATTATTTTTGGTGGAATAAAACCTAACCCTTTTCTTTTTGAAATTACTGTTATGGTTTGGTTTCTTTTGAAAATCAGAACCAGAACTGTAACCTTTTTTCTTGTTCAATCTCTGTTGAACTCTTGAAGTGTATTTTTTAGCTTTTTCAGTAAGATTTACATCTTTTATTTCAGAAATATTAATTTCTATTAATTTGAAAACCTTTTTAATCTTTTCAATTTGAACACTTCTTATTGGAAATTCCTCATCAGAATATAATTTATCTAAATCAATCAAAGTATATGCTACTTTGATTGGTTCGTCATTCAAATTAGATTTTGATAAGAGAAATTCTTTATTATAAACCCTTTTGACCAACGACTTTAGACTGTCAACTGATGAACTCGAACTCTTGGATTCGAACTTTGACTCTGACTCCTCATCTTTATCCAACACCTGATCGACCACTTTCTTTATTAACTCAGACTCATGATCAGTGTCAGACGATGTGAACGTGACGTCAATGTTTTCTGGTAACTCATCAGTTGTTTCTGACTTCAATTTTATATTGACTGCCTTTTTGACTTGCTCCTCATTTGGTTTTCTGGGAGAATAACCTTCCCAGATCGGAGGTGGACACTTGTTATAATTTGCACTTTTTTTCTTACCAGTATCCTTCTCTTCCGATTCCTTGTCTTGAAAGGCTTCAAAACCTGCAACAGTTGGATAAATTCTATCAATCAAATAATCAGAACTAGAATAACTTTGCAGCAATCGTCTGATTCTTTCATTTTCTATTTTTTCAGTCTCCAACTCTTGCTTCAACTTTGCACGTTCTTCAATATAGTGATTGATAGCCTTCTGCTTAGTCATCATCACAGCATTCATCATGGTTAAAGCATCTTCTCTTTCTGAATTTGTCTTCTGCAGACTATTCACCGTTCTGTTCAACACATCATACGATTCTTTCACATATTTAACATCAAACAATAATTTTTCTTTCAACTTGTCCAGCTCACTATGTGACAACCCTCACCAAACCAGGTATCCGTACGAATTAATTAATATTTAATTAATGCTCAATTACTGTGCTTGCTTACAACTGTGATTAAACTGCTACTTGAATTCTGATACATACATGCTCATGCATCATACTTTATTGCTGTCACTTCATTATTTACACAGAACTATAGTGACAAACTTGATGCACCGAAAGCACAGTAGCACAATGAACGGATAACCCAGTAAATATGCTGATATAGCCAGCACTAGACAGACATTGTCTCTGAGGCCAGTATGAGCCAGGAATAGTTTACTACACTAGTAGGGAGTGTAGGGAGGTGAGGATTGTTAAACTGCGTCACTAGGTGATAGTTATAGTGACCGGATGTGCCTAAAACATGCTTTAACTACAAGATTCTGCACTTTATTGCAAAATTCAGCATTTAAGTTAACTAGTAAAGTGCAGAAACATGGGAAAATAATACTAGACACTTTCCAAAGTGTCGGGAATTCATTGTGTCACTAAAACAAATATTAACGACACTTTAAATGCTTATTTAGCACTTTAACGGATTAGTATCCAACCAAACAACCGGACTTTACCCGGAACACAAAAATAATGTCAAAAACATTGTTTTTCCTTTTCTGAGCCAGTTAGGGTCCCCGAACACCCTAACACCCGTTATAATACATAACACACTAGTAATTAGTTTAAACTCCTAACTAAACTAATTATCACCTAACTATCTAGTTCAAATCAAACCAATTACCCCCCCCCCCCCATAACCGAATCGGTCCCCCAAGGGGACACACCCTTACACATTTGATTATTTTATTTGGACATGTTTAATATCTTGGGAGCACAATATCTAATGGTCAATATGGATGTTGGAAGATTATAAAATTAACCACAAGGCCACCATTCACTTCATATCATCTTCAACAACAACACCATCCTTCTCTCTTCCTTTCTTTGGGTTCGGCAGCCCCAAGAGCACCACCATACCACCACCATCAAGCCTTGTTCATGCCATCCATACATACACAAAGGTGCAAGAGGTCCGACAAGTAAACTTGGTGCACTCGGAAGCTCAAGGACCGCTCTAGTTTTCTTTTATCCACCACTTTTACGCTTTGAAACTCACCTAGCCTTGTGCTAGTAGTAAGTTCCTTAGATCTTCATGTTCTTCATATTTATGGTGGTTAATAGTGAAAAGAATGGTGAAATAACAAGAACCCTAAAGATCATAACTTAAAACATGAACATAAAAGCTTTACACAAAGGTTATGAGATGAAAGGTGATAATACATGGTAAATCTGAATTAAATGAACAAAAACCTGCTGTAAAAAACTTATGGTCTGATGTTAAACGTGTTAGAAAGTATGGCGAACGTATGAGTGCGTTTAGTAACATTTAACCTTTTTCAGCCGACTTTAACTGGCTGTAAACAGGTCATAACTAAGCGAAAAACTGATTTTCTTGAGTCTACAACGTGTCATTATGAAATATGGTTCTAATGGCACCGGAATCATAATTTTTGGACTTCGTTTACTATTTTTAAAGTGTCATTATGTAACAGCAGCTAGAGCTGCATTTTTACAGCAGTAAATGAGAGTCATATTTTTAGTCATAACTTGATTTCTGTGAAGAGTCAGATCATAAAATTTATACTGTAGATGAACACCAATGTATTTGTAACTCTCTCACTGGAATTTCATAAATCGGACTCTCGATGAATTTTAAATAAATTATTCCGCGGACTGTGGTCAGAAAAAGATAAACCTGATTTCGGTCCGGAAAATGATTTTCTATAAAATATTGGTGATGATTTGGACCCCGATATTTTTACACAATAATTTTTGGTTCGTATAAGACATTCTACAAAAATTTGGGAATTTATGGAATAAGATAACTATTTTATTAAAATACTTGAAAACGGCCCAGTTTTGTATATTAAAACTGAAACGATATAAGTAGTGTTTTGCATGTCTAAATGTCGGGTTGGTTAATTGAGAACTGATTGGATGATTTTACAAAAGAAAATGATACGCTAGTAAGCGTGGACGCCTCCGTTTACAGATGAAGCTATGGCGAAATTTTTCCAGAAAATATAACACTTAGAAATGTTTTTGGTGACAAGTGTTATAAATATATTTTTAACTTGTTTTCCAAAAACATAAATTTCGCCATGATTTTTATTACAAAATAACCAAGTGTCGGAGGTGGATTTTCGTAAATGAAAACTTGTTAAATATATATTGAGAATATATATTTCATAATAAAATGCTTGTGTGCTTACGTGATTATTTTTGTGAACTAGAGATATATTATTTTTGGGGTAAAAATAATATTACCTGGAAATATCATGAAAATACGACTCCAAAATAATACCAACGCCCTCACAAATAAATATCTAAGTTACACCGGTATTATTATTACCACACGAACTTTAAATGTAACTTATGTATTTTCGGAAAAATACTCTTAAATGCGTATTTTGATAAAAGTATTATTTTGGAAAATTGTATGAAGTAAAATATAATATTTTTGGGAAAAATATGTATATTTTGGAAACAGAATGTTTTACACAAGTGAATTAAAATATTTTTTCAAGTGAGACTTAAAAATATATTTTCGGAATTATAAAACGCACATGTATTAATACCCCCATCCTTGGGAAGGAATATATTCATTTAATGATTAAGAAGTATAAATACGAAATAGTTGTCTAACTATTTCCCAAAAACGTTAAACCTTAAGCCAAGGCACGGCCGCCCGTCTAATAGGAATTAGTACGTGTAGGTCGTCGCGCAGCAGATAGAGTTGGAGATTGACGTTGCTGGATACGCACTTCAGTGAGTTCATGTCCCCCTTTTCTCTTAACTGTTTTTAGTTTTAAACTGCGGGGGTAAAATACATGTTACTATGATTACGAATACTTTTTACATGGTATGGTTAGCGTAAGGAGGGTTACTACTTAGATCATGTGAGTGGGTAGGCGGGAACTGGAGGCCATTAATCCTCATTGTAGGACCGAGGGTTAGTAGCGGTAGATCTATCTGGGTGTAGCGAGCCCAACCCCTGAGCCCGCTTAGTGGACCAGGTGGTGACTTTGAGCCCGACGCATAAATCTGCTAGGTTTGAGTCTTCCTACAGCACTTCACACATATCATTGGCTTTGCAACCCAATGGTGATCTCTTTTTCCTTAATTGCTACATACCAGGGACTTTTATACATACTTACAACATTTTCAAATGTTTGTATATACTCACTTACACATGAACTCGCTCAACTTTATGTTGACTTTTCAAACTACATGTATTTCAGGAAACTAACGGATCTGGCACGGTATGCACGTATTTTCAAGCTGCGTTTGAATAAAGAAGTCATCCAGGGTTTAGAAGGTGTAACCTCTTCCTGGACGGGTTACATATCTCTAAACCTAGTATTGTTTAAAGTCTTTTGCTAAGTCTTTATAAACTCAATTAAATCAAGTTAAGGTTTGTAACTTATTTTGTGATTATTGAAAAATGGGATTTTTCTAAACTTTATTAATGGATGAATATCTCATGTTTTTATCATATAGCATTGTTATGATTGTTGCTATGGTATTAAGAAGTCACACCAAATAAACCCACGCTTCCGCAAAACCAAGGTGTGACAGCTTGGTATCAGAGCCTCGATCATAGCGAACTAGGATTCTTTCTCGAGTCTAGACTATGATCATCAGGGCTCTCACGAAAATGTTTTCAAACACTTTTACATTGCATACACTATACGTCCAGATCCAGGGAACAGACCTTTTTACAAACAAAAAGGCACAAATACACATTCCCAAATTTAAATTTATAGCTCAGTCGGGGAGACTGAGGGAGTCCAGTCGGGGAGACTGGGGAAAAATTAGGTCGGGGAGATCGGGAAAAATTAGGTCGGGGAGACCGGGAAAAATTAGGTCGGGAGATCGGGAAAAATTAGGTCGGGGAGACCGGGAAAAATTAGGTCGGGAGACCAGGAAAAATTAGGTCGGGAGACCAGGAAAAATTAGGTCGGGGAGACCAGGAAAAATTAGGTCGGGGAGACCAGGAAAAATTAGGTCGGGGAGATCAGGAATTTGGTCGGGGAGACCAGGAGATTAGTCTGAGAGACTGGGAGATTTTAGTCTGAGAGACTGAGAATTCAATCTGAGAGATTGGGAGAATTTAGTCTGAGCGGCTAGGAAGTTCAGTCTGAGAGGCTGAGAGGATAGTCTGGGGAAGACTAGGATGATTACATGCTTACATTGTTACTGCTTAATTGATGAATATTGACATACGTGCACATGTGGTGAATATTTGCATACACTAATTGTTAATAACTACTATGGCTATACATGTTACGCACCGGCACACATGTCACTCTAATTAGAGAACGAGTTATCAGACATTGATAACCCTACGACCACCGCCACGGATAAGGAGACTGCATCTGCGCCAGAGATATTTACGGCAGACACTGAGAGTGATCCTGATATGCCAACCAAGGACGAGGACGACTTCCAACAGTCCGCGCTACCAGATTCTGGTAATACTTTACCCTTGCTGATGACTTCTCTGACAAGAATCCTTCTGTCACTCTTGTTTCGGTCCATGACCACTTCATCACTGGTCATCCCGATGGTGAGCACACTATGGATCCGATCCTAGACAATGCGCCTCTTGTGGACATCCCTTCCGAAGGATGGTTACTCGACAAACAATATATGACTACGTTGGCATGCTTATCGATGGTCCTCCTGCCGACGCCCATGACGATAGAAAATTAGACGAGGACACTGTTACTAACTTCACTTCTTAAGACCCCTGTTAACAAACCATCCTCTGATTCTAACATGCATTCAGACTCCTTTGAGTCTGTGATACCTTACAAACAGCTGGAGTACAACTTTCTACTACTGACACAGACAACGATGACATGGCTGCTGCCCTATCACCTGCTCGAGACACCACACCGTTACACGGCCCAGAGTCTGCTCTTGAGCTAGCTTCTACACCTTTTGGGTCAGCTCGATGTTGCGCCTGCTGAACCTACACCATCACGTGATCACGATCCTGTTACTTTTTGATCTGCCAGACATTGCACCCCTTATATCTACCTGCATCGGGCAATCTCCTCATTTGTTGAGATGTTTGTTTTTACACCCGCAACCGCTGACATTGCTCCTTTTCCCTATGAAGACCGACTTCCATTGCGCCAAGGTGCCTATAGCTTTCTTTCAGAATATAACCGCACTCTGGGAAGGTACTTCAGGTCAGCACCTGCATAACGATTCATCTGCTACAACATCATTTTCCCAACTGCACAGGTCGCACCATTTGCTACATTCGCCTTTTGATCGATGCATTTTACGTAGACTCTAGTTCATATTAATTATAATTAAAATGCATTGATATTGGTTAAAATTATGGTTCTTTGATGCAGTTTTAATTATATAGGAGTTAAGATGAAATAAGCTAAACTCATGTATAAATGAATCCATTTACTCAAAATTTGTATCTAATTAATTTTAGTATCACATATTCCATTTACGTTGCATATCAGTTTAAGCCACTTTTAATATTTTAATGGACATGTGTGTTGAAGGCTAATTAATTTGAGTAATTGGACTACAGTGTAATCAAGGTTGTGATTGGGCTGCTCAAGAATTTCAAAGCATTATGTGGTATATGTGGGCTTCGTTCAAGTGAAATACATGGGCTTCAACATGGAATTAGTGAATTAGAAAAATCAACATACCATGGGCTTAAGCATACAAAATAATACACGACATATGCGAGAATAAAGGGACGAAAAATTATAAAAGACGGCAGCTTTTGGGGGTTCAGGAGTTTTTTGGAGGTTGGCAGACGGCTGAAGAAGGACAGAGGATCGCACGGAAGGCAGCCGCCTTTTGGCGGCTGTGCATGGTTCAAGCCATGAGTGTTTAGGTGACTTTCTCCAAGTGAACGGTCTGTAGGGTTTATTACTTTTCTTAGTTTTATTCATTATTGGATTTGTTTTTGACATTGACAACGTTGTTAAAGAATTTGATGTGTTGGTTTCTTTGAACTATTTTTATGTGTTTTGAGTTCTTACTTTACAACTTGCTCGGTTGATGACAAAACTTTGTAGCTCGTTGGGTGACATAGAGTAGGTTGACTCACACTAGTAAATAGGGTAATTGAACTGTAAAAGATCTGATGACAAAGACCTATTTTGGATTACCACTTAAATTAACTGACTTTTCAGCACCATGTCTATGTGGTGTCCAATTAATGATTAGATTGAGTTTGGTGTGAACCTAGAATCTGAAACTTGGAGGACGTTACCTTTGTTTGTGGCTTCTGCCCAGATGAACGATTACTTTGTTTTTCATTAAACCTTGTTCACGGATTCTTTTTAACTGGTAAAGCTTGACCACTTGTGTTGAATTCTTGGTAAACGTTTTTTATATTTGAATTATTTGTCGTTTATCAAGCGTATTGGCGATATACTTGCATCGTTAGCGGGTTGGTAAATTGGTGGGTAGTTGATATAAATAAATGGATTATTAGGTTGTATGGTGAATCTTAAAAACTATCCCTAATAATTAATCAAATTCATTAATTCCGAGGCCATGTCTATGTGGTGTTATGAATCGGTAAACGGGTTTTTGTGTTAAACTTGCAATCGGGATTCTGGGTGGGAGTTGCTTTTCTTTAATATATAATAATTCTCTAGTTAAACACTAACCACATATTCCCCATGGATACGATACCCTACTTACGCTATCTACGTAGTTTAATTAGGTTTTTGATTGACTCTGACGACAGTCATCAAAACAACGCCGGACGAGCCACTTTGATGGATCTTATAACACGCTATACTGATTTTAGACCTTTGCCATCCCTCTCATTATGGAGGCTGTACACAGGATGAGTGTTCCTGTAACATCAACCACAGTTGAGGATACGAGTCGCAGAATGTTGGGGCTTCAACTGACGCCACAATTGGCAACTTCAAATACAAAACATTACATAACCGAAAACATGAGTTAAGTGTCTACATCACAAGACAGCATATTGTCTGAAAAGTTTATGTAAAACACCGCGTCCTCCACCCTGTCTATTGCCAGCATACTTTGATTCGTCACATACATCAAGGTTCCTTTTGCGCTCTCGACCGTTGCTATTACACCGTTCCCAGGATTCTGATACTTATTTCTTTACTATCAGGCGACAGATTAGTTAACTACTTCGATATATATATATACAAGCTCGAGGAGGAGCTTACGCATGCTAGCGGTCACTTTTCTTTCCTCCTCCACCTCAGTCACCAG
Source organism: Helianthus tuberosus (assembly GCA_030545235.1). Classification (NCBI taxonomy): domain Eukaryota; kingdom Viridiplantae; phylum Streptophyta; class Magnoliopsida; order Asterales; family Asteraceae; genus Helianthus; species Helianthus tuberosus. The sequence goes on from JARYGA010042013.1 coordinate 24,106, forward strand.
TATAGTTGGTTTCTGGATTATGCGGATTGCATTACACTTGGGTAAAGACACTAAAGATAAGCCGGGATTGCGGAGACTTTTGAGGACCACTTCTGATTACGAAATTTTGATGCACTAATATACTTGTGGGACAAGGGTAGGGTGACCCTGTGTCCCTTCTGATGTGATACATTTTGTTTGACACAGTGATTGTGGCCGGAGGATAATGAAAGCCCAATCATCTTTAAACATGCGACAATATTGGTGACTAATAACTAATGAAGAACTTAGTCGCTATGTCCTCACTAAGCACGCTGTTAATTTACATGTTTGTGCTACAACTATAATGCTACATACTTACTTGCAACATTCCTATTTACAAATTGTGCAATAATTGTGATAATATGTGATTGAATGTTATAACGACTGCGTATATACGTATATGTAATACACTTCTGAGGTCTTATTCGTTAAAAAGAGACTTGTGTGCTCGTATCCTTAATAAGACCTGACCAATCTTTTTCTCATAAGATGTCAATACGAGGGAACGTCGATACCCACAACCCTCTACCTACAACAGAGGCGGAAATGCAAGAGCGCCTCTTACAGGCCATCGCACGGTACGAGGCCCGTCGCTCCGATTGCAGCGGAGGTACCTCAGGAAATAACCCCCCAACGGTAATGTCTAGTCCTTTAAGACACATTACAAAACGTTTGGACATTTCCACGAGTGCCTTGCTAAGGCCTTACGCGAATAATGTTGCTTACATCGCAGGCTGCACCTACAAGCAGTTCTTGGATCACAAACCTCGAGAGTTCGACGGCACTGGGGGTGCCTTAGACTTCGTGCACTGGGTTGAAAAGACAGATTCTGTTTTACGATTGAGCAAATGTGACCCCGAACATCAAGTCAAGTATATAACTGGACTATTGGTGGATGAGGCTCTGTCATGGTGGAACCATCAAGTTCGGACAATGGGCGAGACCGCTGCGTATGCCATGACGTGGGACGAACTGAAAGATCTGATGCGTAAGAGATATTGCTCGAGGGCAGAAGTCCAGAAGTTGGAAACAGAACTGTGGAACTTGAAAATGGAAGGACCAAAGATAGCGGAGTATGTGCAGAGATTTAACGAATTATCACAAGTTGCCTTACTCCTGGGGGCACCAGAGTTTAAGAGAATTGAACAGTTCATAAGGGGATTGGCACCGCAGATTCTAAGCCTGGTAACAACATCAAAACCTTCAACGATCACCGAGGCTATCAACATAAGCATGGCACTCACGGAAGAAGCAGTTAGACGAGGAGAATTTTCCACTACGGAGGAGAAAAAGGAGACTGCTATAGAGGCATCTGGGGATAACAAGAGAAAGCTCGCAAATTTCAAGATGGTTACTCGGGGGAGTAGCAAGAAGAAGGCCAAAAGGGGAAAAGACTATAAGGGTATCCTGCCTAAGTGCGACAATTGTTTACGTTATCATGTCGGACGATGTAAATATGGAAAATGTGATAACTGTGGTAAGAGGGGGCATCCTAAAGAAACTTGTTGGCAAAATACTGAACGTGGTAATGGGGGCCAAGACGGTAGTGAGAATCACGAAGGGGACAACGACAATGACAATTGTCAAGGCGGAATGAGTGATAAACGAAAACCGTGCTCGAGGTTGTTTTAACTATGGAAGCAAAAAAGCATTTCAGAAAATATTGCCCTAAGAACGATCAGGCACAAGGATGAAAGCTCCACGCCGGAGCTAGGGAAGCACGCCAGGAGTTCTGGCGAGGATATCGGTACGTCCCATATTACTCAATATTATGCATCTGTATTGCCAAATACTGTTGCAAATTTTACGATTCGCACTTCTAGAGTTCGAGAGCATAATTGGTTTAAGTAGCGAGTAAGTAGATATTCCAGTACCCATTAGAACTAGCTTAGGGGAAGCTAGTGGAAGCCAACGCAGTATCTGGAATCGGCAAGATAGAACCCGGAGAGCGTAAGTTTACGCTAGATCTATTGCCAGTTGAGTTGGGAAGCTTCAACGTGGTAATTGGATGTATTAGTGGGCAAGCGATCGAGCGGAGGTTGATATCCGCACCTCGATGACGAATGAAGGAACGATTGTGACTCACGAAGCAGGAAACGCCACCACCGATCACGAATTACTTAAGGCACGAAAGTTGTTGTGGGAAGGATGTGTTGTTTCCTGGCTCATGTCGGGGACAAGGGAGCCGAAGAACTAAAACTTAACGTTACCCCTGTGATCGGAGAATATCATGAAGTCTTCCTCGAAGACTTGCAGGAATCACCTCCTCAACAATTAGTCGAGTCTCGCATCGATTTAATCCCAGGCACCACGCTTGTAGCCGATGCATCGTAGCGACTTACACTTCCGGAGATGCAAGGAATGACAGTACAACCTCAGTGGTTGATAAAGAAGGAAGATAACAGACCAAAACTTTTGTTTTGGATAACCTCAGTTCTGCTCGCCAACAGAAAGGACGAATGATTTTCAAATGACCGGGAGTCGGACGAGCTAGCCAACCAGAGTCGGTGACACTTGCTGAGGAATTAGCGAACCTCTTACATAACTGACTGTAAGGACCCAACTACTATTATATGACTGGTCGACGATCGAGCGTCGTTAGCGGTGAAGTTCGGGAAGAAAGTATACCGGGAAAATTGTGGGACAATGACTTGTTCTTAGACGAACACCAAAATAGTGCTTCCTACGCAATGCACAAACCAGATCTACACGGGATACGAAATCTGGAGGATTTAGAAAACATATATTTAGGACCTTGGGAACCCAGGTCCAAACTCGTAAAGGTTTTTATTTAGGAACCATATCTGTCAACTCAATCAACCATCATTAACATGGCGCATATGCCAGTTCCGTTGACCCAACAGAGAGTACTTGGATTTCTTTTACTTCTGACGAGTAGATGGTTGCCTCTCTACTCCCCTTAATGGTAGTTGCATCACACAAGTTTTCTTCGCTGAGAGCGAACACACATTTGTTTCGATACTTGGTCATTTCTTCATTTTAGCAAACACTCATTGTTTCAGTACTCGGAAACTTTCATGACACACATGCATCATTTGCTACGCATGTGGTTTTGTTTCGAACAAACACTTCATTGAAATTTAAATATTACCTTGCTAAACCTAATTACTGATTCGTGATTCGAATGACCTACATTCATGGTTTATTTTGCGACCATGTCGAGAATTCCTTGTTGATACATACGTTTGTTGTCGGGTTACGTTGAAACCAAGTTCAATTGCTTGAACTATCCAGTTCACAGGTTTAACTTGAAACGCTATATGATGTATTAGGAGCATCATATTCAACTATTTTTGGCAAAGATTCTTTTAATTCGAGTCGTAGTAGATTCGGTTGGTCTACGACTTCACTAAATCGTTGATTGACTTCGATACCTTGCAGTGATACTTTCACAAAATTGAAGCTTACGCTAATTTGGTTACTCACTTCGTACACGGATTCAATTCCCTATTTAGTTGTTAACAATCCATTTTGGATCTTCACGATCAAAGCGGTCTCAACACAATTGTGTGTTAAGGCAATGGTACATATATTCATTTCATAAGCACAATGTACCTCCTAATGATTCTTTCGTTGTCAATCAAATGCCTTGCGATACTTATTACTTTTCATCTTCGATTGGAAACAGTGGTCCTTTGATGTTCCGTATTTATCCAGTTCACAGGTTTAACTTGAAACGCTATATGATGTATTAGGAGCATCATATTCAACTATTTTTGGCAAAGATTCTTTTAATTCGAGTCGTAGTAGATTCGGTTGGTCTACGACTTCACTAAATCGTTGATTGACTTCGATACCTTGCAGTGATACTTTCACAAAATTGAAGCTTACGCTAATTTGGTTACTCACTTCGTACACGGATTCAATTCCCTATTTAGTTGTTAACAATCCATTTTGGATCTTCACGATCAAAGCGGTCTCAACACAATTGTGTGTTAAGGCAATGGTACATATATTCATTTCATAAGCACAATGTACCTCCTAACGATTCTTTCGTTGTCAATCAAATGCCTTGCGATACTTATTACTTTTCATCTTCGATTGGAAACAGTGGTCCTTTGATGTTCCGTATTTAATTGGAAACTCTATAACATGGTATAAATCAAATCTTCAGATTGTCTTAATACACTTTCATTTGATTTCAAACGCGGTGAACTTGTTCAGTCACCACTATTATTGGATAATGCCATTACGACACCTTGTGGTGTCATCATAAACTTGTAGCTTGTGCTAATCATGGTAAACCGTTTCACACGAGACCACACATACTTTTGTTTGATTTATCATTTAAACATTTCTGATACAACTACGAATCAAGACAATGATACACCAGATTCGCTTGTATTCCATTCGGTGTATCTTCACCATTCAAAAATGTCAACACACTAAACCTTACCAGACATTTATTCAGGAATTGACAGATCATTTTACTATTACGTTGAGTTGTTGCTTTTGAGTTCATATAGCGGGTGCTATGGCTTGTGAAAACTCGTTTGCATATTGCAACCGATCGATTAAAAATCTTATTAGTCAAAACTCCACTTTTGTGGAACCCCTGCTAGCTGGATTACACTAGACTATACGTCAAACGCGTCTTGTACCTTTGACATCCAATGCTAAAAGCACACACCTTTCAACCCTAGGATTCGGGTTGTTATATATTCTTGGACTCGCTTAATGTGAGTAATGTTTGTTTCGGTTTGATGATTATCTACTTCGATATTATTCATATACATACGTGTGTGACTTAACCATAAGGAGAAGGGTAGTACAAATTTCGAGGATGAAATTTCTTTAACGGGGGGAGAATGTGACAACCCTCACCAAACCGGGTATCCGTACGAATTAATTAATATTTAATTAATGCTCAATTACTGTGCTTGCTTACAAGTGTGATTAAACTGCTACTTGAATTCTGATATATACATGCTCATGCATCATACTTTATTGCTGTCACTTCATTATTTACACAGAACTATAGTGACAAACTTGATGCACCAAAAGCACAGTAGCACAATGAACAGATAACCCAGTAAATATGCTGATATAGCCAGCACTAGACAGACACTGTCTCTGAGGCCAGTATGAGCCGGGAATAGTTTACTACACTAGTAGGGAGTGTAGGGAGGTGAGGATTGTTAAACTGCGTCACTAGGTGATAGTTATAGTGACCGGATGTGCCTAAAACATGCTTTAACTACAAGATTCTGCACTTTATTGCAAAATTCAGCATTTAAGTTAACTAGTAAAGTGCAGAAACATGGGAAAATAATACTAGACACTTTCCAAAGTGTCGGGTATTCATTGTGTCACTAAAATAAATATTAACGACACTTTAAATGCTTATTTAGCACTTTAACAGATTAGTATCCAACCAAACAACCGGACTTTACCCGAAACACAAAAATAATGTCAAAAACATTGTTTTTCCTTTTCTGAGCCAGTTAGGGTCCCCGAACACCCTAACACCCGTTATAATACATAACACACTAGTAATTAGTTTAAACTCCTAACTAAACTAATTATCACCTAACTATCTAGTTCAAATCAAACCAATTACCCCCCCCCCCCATAACCGAATCGGTCCCCCAAGGGGACACACCCTTACACATTTGATTATTTTATTTGGACATGTTTAATATCTTGGGAGCACAATATCTAATGGTCAATATGGATGTTGGAAGATTATAAAATTAACCACAAGGCCACCATTCACTTCACTTCATATCATCTTCAACAACAACACCGTCCTTCTCTCTTCCTTTCTTTGGGTTCGGCAGCCCCAAGAGCACCACCATACCACCACCATCAAGCCTTGTTCAAGCCATCCATACATACACAAAGGTGCAAGAGGTCCGACAAGTAAACTTGGTGCACTCGGAAGCTCAAGGACCGCTCTAGTTTTCTTTTATCCACCACTTTTACGCTTTGAAACTCCCCTAGCCTTGTGCTAGTAGTAAGTTCCTTAGATCTTCATGTTCTTCATATTTATGGTGGTTAATAGTGAAAAGAATGGTGAAATAACAAGAACCCTAAAGATCATAACTTAAAACATGAACATAAAAGCTTTACACAAAGGTTATGAGATGAAAGGTGATAATACATGGTAAATCTGAATTAAATGAACAAAAACCTGCTGTAAACAACTTATGGTCTGATGTTAAACGTGTTAGAAAGTATGGCGAACGTATGAGTGCGTTTAGTAACATTTAACCTTTAAACAGCATGCTGATTGCCTTTTTCAGCCGACTTTAACTGGCTATAAACAGGTCATAACTAAGCGAAAAACTGATTTTCTTGAGTCTACAACGTGTCATTATGAAATACGGTTCTAATGGCACCAGAATCATAATTTTTAGACTTCGTTTACTATTTTTAAAGTGCCATTATGTAACAGCAACTAGAGCTGCATTTTTACAGCAGTAAATGAGAGTCATATTTTTAGTCATAACTTGATTTCTGTGAAGAGTCAGATCATAAAATTTATACTGTAGATGAAAACCGATGTATTTGTAACTCTCTCACTAGAATTTCATAAATCGGACTCTCGATGAATTTTAAATAAATTATTCCACGGACTGTGGTCAGAAAAAGATAAATCTGATTTCGGTCCGGAAAATGATTTTCTATAAAATATTGGTGATGATTTGGACCCCGATATTTTTACACAATAATTTTTGGTTCGTATAAGACATTCTATAAAAATTTGGGAATTTTTGGAATAAAATTATTATTTTATTAAAATACTTGAAAACGGCCCAGTTTTGTATATTAAAACTGAAACGATATAAGTAGTGTTTTGCATGTCTAAATGTCGGGTTGGTTAATTGAGAACTGATTGGATGATTTTACAAAAGAAAATGATACGCTAGTAAACGTGGACGCCTCCGTTTACAGAGGAAACTCTGGCGAAATTTTTCCAGAAAATATAACACTTAGAAATGTTTTTGGTGACAAGTGTTATAAATATATTTTTAACTTGTTTTCCAAAAATATAAATTTCGCCATGATTTTTATTACAAAATAACCAAGTGTCGGAGGTGGATTTTCGTAAATGAAAACTTGTTAAATATATATTGAGAATATATATTTCATAATCAAATGCTTGTGTGCTTACGTGATTATTTTTGTGAACTAGAGATATATTATTTTTGAGGTAAAAATAATATTACCTGGAAATATCATGAAAATACGACTCCAAAATAATACCAACGCCCTCACAAATAAATATCTAAGTTACACCGGTATTATTATTACCACACGAACTTTAAATGTAACTTATGTATTTTCGGAAAAATACTCTTAAATGCGTATTTTGATAAAAGTATTATTTTGTAAAATTGTATGAAGTAAAATATAATATTTTTTGGAAAAATATGTATATTTTGGAAACAGAATGTTTTAGACAAGTGAATTAAAATATATTTTCAAGGGAGACTTAAAAATATATTTTCGGAATTATAAAACGCACATGTATTAATACCCCCATCCTTGTGAAGGAATATATTCATTTAATGATTAAGAAGTATAAATACGAAATAGTTGTCTAACTATTTCCCAAAAACGTTAAACCTTAAGCCAAGGCACGGCCGTCCGTCTAATAGGAATTAGTACGTGTAGGTCGTCACGCAGCAGATAGAGTTGGAGATTGACGTTGCTGGATACGCACTTCAGTGAGTTCATGTCCCCCTTTTCTCTTAACTGTTTTCAGTTTTAAACTGCGGGGGTGAAATACATGTTACTATGATTACGAATACTTTTTACATGGTATGGTTAGCGTAAGGAGGGTTACTACTTAGATCATGTGAGTGGGTAGGCGGGAACTGGAGGCCATTAATCCTCATTGTAGGACCGAGGGTCTGTAGCGGTAGATCTATCTGGGTGTAGCGAGCCCAACCCCTGAGCCCGCTTAGTGGACCAGGTGGTGACTTTGAGCCCGACGCATAAATCTGCTAGGTTTGAGTCTTCCTACAGCACTTCACACATATCATTGGCTTTGCAACCCAATGGTGATCTCTTTTTCCTTAATTGCTACATACCAGGGACTTTTATACATACTTACAACATTTTCAAATGTTTGTACATACTCACTGTCACGGCCCCCGACCCGGTTTAACCCGTTTCAGGAGCCGCGGGACAGAAAACCCCGTGGTATTTATTTAACAGCGGAAGTTTCTTCAGGATCTTTTAAAAACTGAAATATTTCCCAATTTATTTTAATTCACAATTTCGGGATAAAACCCGGTAATTTACAATCTTAAGATTTCACAAAGAAATCTTTTATTTTATAAAACATGTTTCCTTATTTTTATATATACTGAGCCACTTCCTTAAGCTTGTAGTGCTTCACGACACTTTTCCTGGATCACAACAGATCACCTGAAACATGTTTGAAAAAGGTTTTGTCAGTGGGAAATACTGAGTGAATCATTCTTTTTAATAAAACGACTCTTTTGTTATAATTTACAGTATTAAGAGCGATTACATTGTTCCTGATATCAAACCAACTACCCACGATATTTGTCACTCGACCGGATCTGTGACTATGGTCATATCCCCCATTGGCTGCCCCAATGGTGACGATTATCAAGTAATGTATACAAAACCCCACATATCGGCTGTAATATGGTGATTACAAAGACTTAATCCCCGTAATTATAACTTTGAAATAAACATGCTTTTGTAAATAGATTTGATAAAAAGAGAATGACTCACATTGCAGATTTAATTATGAACAGAGCTTAGCCTACTGATTAGCCTTGATAACCTAGTTTAAATAATCATGCACACAAACTAGGTTAGTAACTTAATACAGCATTTACGATAACTCACGAGATTAAAACCTTCACAACGAATGACAAAGTGCGATACTTAAACATCCATCGATTTAACGACGAATGACAAAGCATAAACCCTAATGTGGGCAGCACTTAAACATCCATTGGATAGTTTAATCGATCGGACATTGAATCGTAGCAGCGATCGAGTTATTACCCTGAATTGCGGCAGCACTTCGTGATCAGTGTGTGTTGTGGGACTGTTAATGATATAACTCAACATACAATTCGAATTTGAACGTCGAAGGAACACTCAATTGCATGAAACAGACTGTTCTATTTATACTTGAAAATGGGTTCCCCCGCGTGTCGCGGAGGGTGTCTCCGTTCCTGTCGCGAGTCGCCTGGGGTGTCAAGGTAGGGTAGGGTAGGTTAGTCACTAGTATAGGCCTGGTGAGTTGTTATTCGAACGTATCTCAAATTTGACAGCGTATTTCGAAGATAATTATCAATTAGGGTTTACCCCCCCTTGAGTTTTAGGGGCCCTGATTCTAACTCCACTTATTCTGAAAATTTTAGGGTTTGTTCAGAATCACTTGGGTTTCTCAATTAGGGTTTCCTTTTAGTCAGATTAAAATAATAAATAGTACTTTTTGATGAGAGTTGTTACATTCTTCCCACCTTAATAAAAATCTCGTCCTTGAGATTTACTGGAATAAGTGAGGATACTTTCGCTTCATTTCCGATTCCAGCTCCCAAGTATATTCAGCTCCTCTCTTTGAATCCCATCTGACTTTGACTAAAACTAGTCGTTTGTGTTTGAGAAACTTGATCTTTCGATCCTCAATTTGAAGAGGTTTCTCAACAAATTTCAACTTTTCGTTTACCTCTATATCTCGAAGAGGTACTACCAGTGATTCATCTGATAAGCATTTCTTGAGATTGGATACATGAAATACATCATGTACTCCAGATAATTCTTCTGGTAGTTGTAAACGATAAGCAACTGGTCCTATACGTTGGATCACTGAAAATGGTCCTACGTACCTTGGACTTAGCTTTCCTTTCTTTCCGAATCTAACTACTCCTTTCCAAGGAGAAACTTTTAATAATACTTTGTCTCCCACTTGGAATTCAAGTGGCTTGAGCCGATTATCTGCATAACTCTTTTGACGATCACGAGCCATTTTCAGTCTTTCCTTGATTTGAGTAATCTTATCAGTCGTCTCTTGCACTATTTCAGGACCTGATAATTGACTTTCTCCTATTTCTGCCCAACAAACTGGAGTTCTGCACTTTCTTCCATATAGTGCTTCAAATGGGGCGGTTTCAATACTTGAATGATAGCTATTGTTATAGGAGAATTCAATTAATGGTAAGTGATCATCCCAATTTCCACCAAAATCTATTACACATGCTCTGAGCATGTCTTCTAAAGTTTGGATCGTCCTTTCACTTTGTCCATCTGTTTGTGGATGATATGCAGTGCTCAGATTTAATCGAGTTCCCATAGCTTGCTGGAAGCTTTTCTAGAAATGAGAAGTAAAACGACTATCCCTATCCGAAACAATGGAGAGTGGAACTCCATGTAAGGATACAACTTCATCTACATACAACTTTTCCAATCTTTCCATGCTAAAGGTTTCTTTCATTGGTAGAAAATGAGCAGATTTGGTTAATCGATCCACAATTACCCAAATCGCATCATTACCTTTTCTGGTTTTGGGTAACTTAGTAACAAAATCCATTGTTATGAGTTCCCATTTCCATACAGGCATTTCTAGTTGTTGTAGTAGACCTAAAGGTTTCTGGTGTTCTGCCTTAACTTGTGAACAAGTAAGACACTTAGAAACATATCTAGCTATGTCCTTCTTCATACCTATCCACCAGAAATTCGTTCTTAAATCTTTGTACATCTTATTGTTTCCTGGGTGTATGGTATATCTAGACTTATGGGCTTCTTCTTGCTTTGATCCCCATACAAACTTAACTGCTTTACAGGCTAACTTAGTTAATGGTACGACTATCTTGGAAAAATCCTTAATAAACCGTCTATAGTACCCAGCTAAACCTATAAAACTTCTAATTTCCATTGCTGTTTGTGGAACCTTCCAATTGGTAATTGCCTCTATCTTAGCAGGATCTACGTGAATACCTTTGTGATTCACCATGTGTCCTAGGAATTGCACTTCCTTTAACCAAAATTCACACTTCGAGAATTTGGCATAAAGCTTTTCTTTTCTTAACAAAGTTAAGAGTGCATGAAGGTGTTCACAATGCTATGTCTGACTTTTGGAATAAATAAGTATATCGTCTATAAAAACAATTACAAATTTATCCAAATATGGTTTACAGATCCTATTCATCATGTCCATGAATGCAGCAGGTGCATTTGTTAACCCAAAAGTCATGACTGTAAACTCATAATGACCATACCTAGTTCTGAAAGCAGTTTTAGGTATGTCTTCTTCTTGTACCTTCAATTGATGATATCCGGAGCGTAAGTCTATCTTAGAAAAATATCTAGCTCCTTGAAGTTGATCAAACAGATCATCAATCCTAGGTAATGGGTATCGATTCTTAATTGTAACCTTATTCAATTCTCTATAATCGATACACATTCTCATTGAACCATCCTTTTTCTTAACAAATAGCACTGGTGCTCCCCAAGGAGATGAACTAGGTTGTATGAATCCTTTACTTAGTAATTCATCTAATTGCTTTTTCAGTTCTAACATTTCTGTGGGTGCTAACCGATAAGGTGCCTTGGCTATCGGTGTAGTTCCTGGAATTAGATGAATCCTAAATTCCACTTCCCTATCTGGGGGTAATCCCGGTAACTCTTCTGGAAATACATCCGGATATTCTGAGACTACAGGAATTTCCTTAAGTTCTTTACCCTTAGTATTAATGATTACTGAAATCATATATACTATTCCTTGTTTTCGTTCATAATTAGCAACTTTCATTACTGATATGAACTTCATGGGCTTACGTGGTTTATCTCCTGTAATCCTAATTACTTCTCCGGTGGGTGATTGAATTTCTATGGAATTCTGATCACAAAGGATTCTAGCATGGTTGGCTACTAACCAATCCATTCCTAATACAACATCAAATTCAGCTAAATTCATTGGCAATAGGTTTGCAGAGAATTTATGTCCTAAAAGTTCTATATTTTCTTCCTGCAAAACTTTATCTATTTTAACTAAATTTCCGTCTGCCGTTTCAACTGTAAAAATCTGCCTAATATTGGTTAAAGGTAAATTAAGAGCTTGACAGAATGAAGTATTTATAAAACTTTGGTTTGCACCAGATTCAAATAATACTTTTGCGTATACGTTGTGAACTAAGAACGTACCCGCTATCACATCTGGGATGAGTTTTGCTTCTTGAGTGGTCAGCTGAAATGCCCTGGCATTCTTCTTAATAATTCCGTCGGTCGCCTTGGTTTTGTTGTCTGCTGGTTTGCCCAATTTAGGACATTCTGTTTTGAAATGTCCATTTTCTTCACAGTTATAGCAGACTATTGTTTTCTTTCTGCAGTTTTCTTCACGATGTCCTACAGTTTTGCAAAAATTGCAGGTTATATCGCATCTTCCATAATGTTTCTTCTTGCATTTCCTGCAGAATGACGGAGTTGAGAATTGCCCAGTTCCTCTTCTCTTGAAATTACTACTATTACCCGTACGAAATCCTTGGGTAATTTTCTGAGCCAATTCTTTCTTCTTGTTTTCATCTTGTGTACGTACTAATTCGTCAGTTAGGGTGTTAGCTAATTCCACAGCATCGTCAATAGTGCGAGGTCTTGCAGCTTTAACTATATTGCGGATTTCACTAATCAGTCCCCAAATGTAGCGAGAAATGAGTACCGGTTCTGGCGAAGCCAGCGTTGGTACCACTCTAGCATATTCAAAGAATGTCGAAGTATAACCGCGACAATCTACACCCATCATCCGATGATTTAGGAACTTATTTGTCATTTGTTCCTTTTCATACTCGGGACAGAATTTTCTTTCTACAAAACCCTTAAATTCTTCCCAATTCATGGCATGAGCTATTATTCTTCCTTTTGATTGTAACACAGTGTTCCACCATTCGAGTGCTCCTTCCTTGAAAAGATTTGATGCGTACATGACCTGATCATCTTTAGCACATTTACTTATTGCAATTACTGCTTCGGTTTTCTCTAACCAACGCAGTGATGCAGTTGCTCCTTCATTGCCTGCAAATTCAGTGGGTTTACAAGCAAGGAATTCTTTGAAAGTGCAACCAGGCGTTGCAGTTTTCATTTTCTTAGGAAATGGAGCTTGATGTGGTTCATCATTATGATTAACATGATCATTGCCTCCGTTTACACTATTACTGAAGTTATCTTCAGAAATACGTTTACTAGGAACGATTTGTTGCGGTTCGATTGGATTCTTTACAGCAGCAACGATTGCGGGAATAGCATTGGCTATCCCTTGAGCAACAATATTTTCGATATCTTGCCTAGTCATATATTGATCTCCTGGATGTTGCTCAGACTGATTAACCTCATTTACTAGTTCGTTACCAATGTTTGCCATCTGATAATTAATTTTATATAAATAATTAGTATAGATACAATTATAATAAAACAGTTTGCACATAATTACATTAACATGTATAACCAAAAATTATCGGTTTCCTGAGTTTCATTTCTATATATTATATTATGCCTCGTACACACGATTATCATACAACGTTTTATTATTAAGTTATTACACATACTGGTTCTTATGATTATTTATTAAACAAATATTCCTGCAAATTCCCATTATCTGGTCAGCTAATTTCTTAAAAACGACGCTCCCTTTCGTCGTACTTCCAAGTAATTCTTTCTCCAACATCCCTAATCCTATTTCCTGCATTAATTAACTCTTCGCCCCAAAGACGAAGTTCAGCCAGATTCTCCGGGCTCATAGTTGGGTATAGTGGAGGTTCTGGGTCAACTTGTGGGAAAAATGTATCAGGGTTGTTTAAAAGATTTTGGTATTGCCAATCATTTGTCCACCATTCATCTAATTCTACTGGTAGTGGTTGAGGTTGGACAATAGGATCTGGAATAGCAGGTTCCAGATTGATTGGAATTGGAGCTTCTAGTGGGTAGCTGAAAAGATCTTCTTCAGTAAATATATAATGTTTGGATTAGCTGGTTCAAGGTTTCCATCGCCAGGTCCGATGAGGTCACTCATTACTAGTTTATGATCTAAAACTTCCCAGGGAGTCATTTTCTGTTTCTGTCTAGAACTTTCTCCGATTTCTCTTTCTGTTTGCTTAAAACTCTTCTCAGCTTCTATCTCTACTTGATTAACATTTTCCTCAATTTCTACCCCTTTTCCTTTGTCTTTTGGT